>JAKSZP010012718.1:0-22414 GCA_022478985.1 Massospora cicadina
CATCAGGCATCACCCCCGATGGGCAGATTCCTGCCAGCAAATTGGGCGTTGCGCCTGATGCAATGCCACCAACTGCAACTTGGCCCGCCGCTGAATTTTGTGATGTCATTCCTCAGAGAACTAACCCACCCATTCCCAAATAGTATACTGCTTAGGCCAAACTGACTGCAACTTGGCCGCCACCAAATTTAGCAATGTCAGTCCCCAGGGAACTAACCTGCCCATTTCCGAATAGTTCACCACTTAGATCAAACTGACCGCAACTTGGCCCACCACAGAATTTTGTAATATTGGTCCCCAGGGAACTAACCCGCCCATTCCCAAATAGTTCACTGCTTAGGTCGAATTGACCACAACTTGGCCTGCCACCAAATTTTACGATGTCAGTTCCCTGGGGACCAATATTACAAAATTCTGAATAATTTGCCACTTAGCTTGAACTTGCAGAACCCAATCCCAGCTTATTTTCCCTCAAAATTGATGACTATATAATTGGGCGCATCACACTGAGAAAATTGTTGGTCGATTCTCTTTCTTAAATTTTCCAATAAAAACAACTTCCCCAAAATACCATTTTTATCTGTTAAGAATTAAGCTCCCTTCCAGTTCCATATCCGTCATACCAGCAGCAGTGCCTCTGGCATTCTGGTTTGCCACTTGGATGCTCTGGCATCCAGGCTGGCAGGCCATTCTAATTCTTACTTGCTGTTCGCCTGACACTATGATGTACTTGACTCCCCCTGTGCTCATCACCAGTGGTCCCATCATGTCAATGGACACTGTGTGCCAGGTGAATCCAGGTTAGACAAGTCAGTATCCAGTTGTATTCTTGTGTGGTTTGTGCAGCTGGCTCTCCACGCAACAAGCCAGATGATCTATGACATTGTAGTTAATTGATTCCCAATAATAATACTGGTGAATATGGTCAGTTGTTTTTCTCAGGCCTCCATGCCCGACAACCTTGTGAGTGCTTTTACTATTGCTGCTCTTTCTGACGGTTTTGTGAATAATAGTGGCTTCCCATTGATCATCTTGTATACTTGTCCATCCATAGTCTCAGTGTTTTCCCTTTTGTTTTTGAAGTGCACCTTGGATTTCTCGAGGCTCATCCTTGATTCTTCCTATGACCAAATTCTGGAATAGCTCATCCACCTGCGGGTATACTAACTGGACCATTGGCAACCGCGATAAGCCATCCACATTCTGATGAGAAGCCCCCACTCGGTGGACTATCTCATAATTGTAAGCCTGAAGCTTAAGTGCCCAAGGGCCTGTTGTCCTTCCAGTTCTCTTAGATTGTGTAGTAAATGCAGCAAAGAGAGGTCCATCACCACCTTAAAGTGCATTCCGTGGATGTATACCCAAAACTGTTTACACATGTAAATGACTGCAAGGCATTCACGCTCAGTCATGGTGTAGTTCCTCTCAGTGGCTGAGAGTGTCTGGCTCACATATGCCACCGGATGCTCGTCCCCAAGTTTGTCTACTTGGCTTAGTACAGTGCCAATCACCATCAATGAAGCATCAGTTTGAATGATAAACTCCCAATTGAAATTTGGATATTTCAGAATTGGAAAATTTATCAAATACTGGCGTAACTCATCAAAGGAGTCCTGGGCTCTTCATTCCATATGAATCCTTTTTTCAGATCATTCAATAAATGAAATAAAGGCTTGGCTATTTGGCCGAAGTCCCAAATAAATCTTCTGTAGTATCCAACCATCCCAAGAAATACTCGGATGTCTTGGACACTCTTTGGCACAGCCATACGCTCTATAGCTGCTATCTTCTAGGTTTGCGGCTGCAATCCACTTGAGTTGATCACAAATCCCAGGTATTTTAACTCATTCTTAGAGAGGTGAAACTTCCTTGGCTTGATCTTCAGGTTAGCCATGGATAGTCTCTTAAAAACTTCTTCCAAGTGGTTCAGGTGATCAGTAAACGTTCTACTAAACAAATTGATATCATCCAGATATACCAGGATGCATGATAACTTCAGGTCGCTTAATATCGCGTCCATGGCCTTCTGAAACTTCGTGGGCACATTGCAAAGACCCTGGGGCATCCTTGTCGGCTGGTATAACCCCTGCGCAGTAATAATTGCACATTTTTCTTGGTCTTCTTCTAGCAAGTCAATCTGCCAGTATCCTGAGATTAGATCCATCATGAAGAAATACTTTGCTTCTCCTAATTGATCCAGCGCATTGTCAATCCTCAGTAGGGATACAAATCCTTCTTCATAATTTTGTTCAGCCTCTGATAGTCAATCACCACCCAGTTTGATCCATCCTTCTTCTTCATGATCAGAATCGGACTTGCCCAGGGACTTGATGACGGAACTTGAAGCCCATGCTTCACTAGTTTACTAATCTCATCCTCTACTACTGCTTTGGTGGCTTTTGATCTTCAGATAGGTCTCATCCTCATTGGTAGATTTTCCCCGGTGTTGACCTTGTGAATTAAATCTCATGAACATCCCAAATTGTGGTCATCCTGAGCAAACACTTCCCAATATTTCTCAAATAATTCGAGCACCTCCTCCTTCTGCCCTTCTGGTAGATCTGCAAGCTGCTCTCGATCAACTAATAAGTTGATGCTTTCAGCCACTCCAGCTGGTAATCCCATTTCCTTGAGAGATCCAAAATCGCGGAATTGCCTCAATTATGCCAACAGGATCAAATGAATAAATGCGATTATTTGATTCCTCTTGATCTTCATCAGTTTTTAGCTCAAATTTACCAGGAGAACTTGTATTTCTCCATGGCCTGTCATTACTATCCCGGGAGCCACTCACGGCTCCACTCTGGACTTCTTCCAGGGGTTTCTGACTTCTCCATACAACAGCTCCAGAATCTCCAAAGTCAACCCGGTGTCAACTATTATCTGCAATTTGGCCAGTATGGTACTTTCTTTCTTGATCCTTAATGGAATTCCCCAGTTTTCTAGGATTTCCGCCGGCATCTCTTGTCACTTCCTACAAACTAATTGGTATCAAATTGGTACAATGCCATCATTGTATATCAGATTATTGAAGTTGTTTCTCCAATTCAACGAAGCTTCACCGTCCTTATGGTATACCAATGGTAACGTCTGATCCAGGATGGTCAATGTATTGTCCTTGAAGTTACATTTAACTCCGTACTTCCACAGAACTCCATTCTGATCATGATATCATAGTTTTGGTTCGCCAAAACTATTGCTGGCGCAGATACCACCAACGACCTGAATCATAATGGCAGCGCACTATATGCTCCACAGGAAACAGTGGTGTTTGGCCCATCTGTTCCATATTCTCTCTTGTGTTCCAAGTCCGGGGAGATCTTCATCCTTTTCACCAGCTTGGTCGACACAATATTGATGGGTATTCCACTGTCAAAAATCACCCTCACCCTTACTCACTTCACCTGAATATCTATATATGTACACTCAAAGTATTGTAATATAGTATTTACTGAGTGAATGGCGGCATTATTATCCAAATCTAGGATATGAATAATCTGCGCTGATAATTCAGGAAACAATTCCTTATTACGCCAAGGGGGATTGACAGATTGGCCTCATCTAAACGGATACCTGATAACTCATCAGGATTCTCAGCGGTCCAAATCTTCTCCTCCAGTTGTCGGGCATACATCTGGGCAACTTCCTGAATTATCTCGTGGTCAATCTTTTTTTGCCCCAGCTCTGGTCACGTCATTCACATCCATGTTGACCACTTGATATAGCTGATCCTGCTTGTTGTCTACAAACAGATTGCTAATGTCTATTCCTTCATTCATGATATCAGGAGGAACAGGTTTCTCCGCCACACTAGACTGTTCCTTATCTATGCACTGGTCCCTTTTCCTGAATCTTTGGCGGCTGCTGTCTCCTTAGCCTGGACCACATTAATCTGATACTTCAGCTTTTTACAGTGTGCAGCAATATGTCCTTTCCCGCCACACTGAAAGCAGACCTTCTCTTTAATGTTTAACCATCTGAATTCCTTGGGCTTATTTCCCGGCACAGTTTGGTTGGTAGCCTCCTTTGCTCCTTCATTTCCCTTCATGGGATTCGGATTTTGGACAGGATTAGACTTGAAGCTTCTATTTGGGGCATCAAACGTCGCTCCTAAAATTTTCAGGTTGTCTACCATTTGTGAGGTAGTTATCTCCATTGTGTATACAGAAGACATCATTTGAATAAATCGCTATAGGGCCAAAGGGCCACTTGCAAAGCAATTCTAGCATCAAAGTCATCTAACACTTTTGCTCCAGCCAGGATCTGCAATTCTTGGTAAAATTGATCTGCGAAGCTAGCAAGAGACTCATCTCTATAGAACTAAATTCCAAAAAATTCTTACTTGCGTTTCAACATGTGGGTTGGACTCCCAAACTCCTTCATTATGGCCGCCTTTACTTCAGCATACGACCATCTGTCCCCCTCCAAGTGGGGTAACACTAGGTTCTGGCAGTTGGTGTCCAGGCAGTTCATGACCGTCAACACCTTTTGACGATCCCCATATCCATTCATAGTCATGTCAAACAGTTGGAAAAATGCTGGGGCGTTATCCCAATGGAATGTTGGAAATTTTGGTGTTGCTCTTAATTCCTCCGAGTCATTGTGGGCTGATTCTCTCAGTTCAGATACTCGGCTAACTTGTGGAGTGACTTCAGATGTCATCTCTGAAATGGCATTAAAGGTGGGTGGCATATTTCTTGGGGTATTTGACTTCCCAAGTATCATGTGAGGACTTCTCTCTTCAGCTTTGCTGGCCATATCGGGCTCACAAGCACATTTATGAGCTTTCAAGTCCTCCACTTCTTTTATCAATTTCTTGATATCTGCACCAAACTTTCTTAAATAAATACATTTGCTTCTCACTCCATTTTCAGGAATAGGACCTCTCAAATGAGGTCTCCTTATTTCTTCTTCAACAAGTTTACTTTGCTGATTAACTCGTTTCTGAAGTTGGCTACATTTTCTACTCCTTCCTCCACCTTGGTGACTCAATCTTCCAAGGCCGCGAACTCCCAATGGTCCGCTGAGTTTAAGGAATTCTGATTCACAGTGGCGATCTTGGTCCACAACTTGCGCATTTCTTCTTTATATGACATTATAATAAATTTATTTACTCAACTACCCCTGTAGTGAGCACCAACTTGCAAAAATTTACTTCTGTTTAATTATTGGTCATCAACCCAGTAACCTTTTTACTGCACAGATTCAATTTCCTTGTGCACTTCTTCGCGTTGTATAGAATGTATTATTCAATAATAGTATGGAGACTATTATCTGTAGTTGAGTTTAGACTATTACTAAGCCAAATGCTTTGGCCAGTACTTCCTATTAAATAGTCTGTAAGTAGTACTCATAGGGATTCATTCCCTATATTCCTCTCCATCCAATCTTCATCAAGATACTCTGATGGCAGTTGCTTTTGGCCCAACACACAGTCAGCAGCTATCCCTGATTGTGGTTCCCTTCATCTCTAGATCCCCTCTTGGATCTCTACTCTTCTCTCTGAGAGTCTTCCAATTATTGCTTTCTGCAATATTATCCTTGAGATGGAACGTCACAATGGAAGCTGATAGTCTAACTATACACCAAATTGACAATATTACTGTAAAAAATAATGTTGATAATAATAACGTTGATAATAATAACCTTGGTAATAATAATGTGTTTATTATAGTAAATCCTAGGGAATTATATAGTAGGGGATTTGGCTGTCTAACCCTTGGTTGACACCTCTTCAATGAAAAGGCAGCCGTTGTTATTGAATCACCCTTCCTTGTCTCAGCAGCGATAGTCTTCCCCATCCTGGCTAGGATTCCATCATTGGACATCCTTGAGACCTCAAACGGAAAGAGTCAGAAAATGTGTCCCTAACGTTTCCTTTTGATCCAAGCGAACCAACCATAATTGGCTAGCGACCTGCTTAGGTAATGGGACTTATTACCCATTATAGCAGGTCACTTCACCAACCAATTGACTCGCTAGTTGCAGATGACATCACTCACCTTGCAATTCACTATTCATCTCTGATCAGTCAGTGATGAAACCCAACTGATCCCAATTGGTACACTTGATAGTTAATCACTATCAGATGCCCCTATTTCGTCAGCCACTCCACCCAATGAGATATTGGGTATTCATCTGGATTGATCCCCAACGGATATGACCAGGTGAATATCCCAAAATACCCTGAACATAGTTCCTCTGAAACTCAGGCCAACTGATTTCTGATTTACTTCGCCTTAGGGAATTTTCCTCTAGTGATACCAGGTAATATAGAAGGCTGATAATATGGTCAGAAATCCCAACATAAGGCGAAGGTGATGTTGATGCATACTAAACAATTGATAGATTGACTTGAACTAAGGCAATCTTGAATTTAATAAGTGGTGAACTCTGCTGGAACCAATAAGAATATGGTGGAACAAATAGTCTAAGCAAAGTGTCTATATTGACTGAAATTGCTGAGATATAAGAAATAACAGAGAATTGAAGGAGGAGGGTTGTTAGTAGTTTTGATAGAGCGGAGCAGCAAGAATCTGCTAAATATATTGCATTAAAATAAGGAAGTGTTATCAGGGCAATTGCTCCATTTTATTATGATTTTTTTTATTTGAGTGTGTTCTGAGGGCTGACGATCTCCATATCGTCCATTCCATTGCTCAGTGGTATTGACCCTGTGCAAAAACTTTATAGCATATCTCACTGATTCTGGAAAATTATAACACATATTTTTGGCATTTCTACCCTCTCTTATTAGTTAACTAATTTAATATTGACTGACTTGATACATTACTCTATGGATTAATTGCCTTTCATTTTGATGTCATCTAGTGCCTCAGGTCTTCTCACAGTGGCCCAGTTGCAACCCAAGCTGGTCCTGCCAACTGCTTAATTCTAGTAGATGTCTGGAGGAACAAGTTCTCTTGCAGTGCTAGATAGTTTCGCATATAGACTGCAAAGCCTTCTCTGAATTTTGGAAGTTTTTTCTTCTCTTGAGGAATCACAATATTCACAAAATCATCATTATTTTTTCTCCCAATTTTGGGTGGCAAATTGTCCCGCGCACCACTTTTCTAATAGTGACTAGTTGATTTATCCTTCCACTTAGATATATCAGGTTTTTCCTTATTATGACTTGATTATGCTAATCAACAACTTTTTCAACGCTCTTAAACGTCATCTTCTAATTCCGCCATAGTTTAATCATCCTTAGTTGAAATTTCCTCATAGAATTTATTGGACGCATTAAAAATTGCCTTCATCATCTTCAGATGGTCCACCATCTGTGAGGTCATTGTTTGGGTTACTAGTGCCACTGCCATAATCTAATGCAGTTTGCAGTAGGGCTGAAGTGCCATCTGCATGGCTATGCATGCATCAAAGTTAGTCAGCACTTTTGCCCCTGCCAAGCTCTAGGATTCTTGGTAAAACCAATTGGCAAAACTAGCCATGGTCTCATCCTTGTGGAATTGTATATTATAGATTCTTGTTTGCGATTTGCCATCCAAGTAGGACTTCCAAACACCAAAATTATTGCTTCTTTTGCTTTAACGTATGACCAGTTGTCCCCTTGAGGTAAGGTAGCACCAGATTCTGGCAATCAGTACTAAGACAGTTCGTTACGGTCATTGCTTTCTGAAAGTCCACATATCCAAACATGGTCATATTAAAGAGGCGGAAATGCCAGGGCGTTATCCCAGTGAAAGGTGGGAAATTTTGGCGTATTAAAAAACTCCTTGGTCGCTCCACTTGTAGGAGATTCTTGCTCAATGACTCGAGTAGCAATAAAAGTGGCTTCAAAAGTCATTTCCAACACACCAGCAAACAATTAGGCATATTTCTGGGTAGGGATATCTTCCTGATTGTGGTTTTGTATGTATTTTTGTCAGCTTCATTTGCCTCAAAAGCGCACAATCACATTTGTGGATTTCCAACTCCATAATTTGTTTCATCATTTTTGCCATACCCTTATGAATCCATTAGATGCGTTCTCAGTCAGCTTAACATTCAGATTTTTGAAATAATTTCCTTTACCAAGTTCTCCCTCTTTCCGCTTCAAAGAGACAATTTTTCACACAGGTCATTATTCACATTTCCCACTTGTTTGAGCATTTCTTCTACTTTAATGATAAGCTCCTCCAAGGTATTGACATTGGCTTGAGATGCCAAGCAAAGCACATTCTGATTGATGGTCTGCAACTCCGTTCAGAGCTTCTGAAGCTCACTCTTATAAGACATTGTGATTTAAATGGCTTTTGACAACTGAACTACCCTTATAGTGAGCCAATTGTTAAAATCTGGGCCACCTGGATGATAGTTTGCTTCTGGTACTTGATTTTAACTGCACAGATTCTTGACCACTTGCATTGTGTCATATTTACATGACCTTATTGAGGGCGCCAACATCAGGATTAAGGGTGGGAGGCAGGAGGTTCAAAGGGTCAAATTTCAGGACCTTCCTGACATTAAGCACACCTTGGATCAATGCCGGGTACAGGCTAGGTATGCCCAGATTGATACAAGTGAGGTGTCTAAAGCCCAGCCCCTTGTTTCGGCTCTCATGCTAGAACGGTCAAGTTTCATCTTGAACAATGACAGTTCAATATGATTAATTGGTGAACGGGGGTTTAAAACCCATTCTATTTATGAAATTGCAAGCTCAGGTCAGGTTCAACTTCAATTGATCATCTGAGTGAGTTCAGTTTCAAAGTATGTTACCCTTTCAGATGGAATCATGCGCTTATTGGTTCACTAAGGCTTAGTACCACTTTTGCCATTTCATGATTTCCCTGACTTGTCTTATTTATGTTGCTCGAGACCAACTTTTCTCATTGGCCATCTTCCCTAATGAAACCCCTAGTCATTTTACGTTTTTTGTATATTTTGACTAAAGCAAACCTGTGCGCAGACCTCTTCAAGGAGGTTTCATGATGTGTTGGCAAATTTATCCTTTTTAAAATTATTACAGCCTCAGGTACACCGCTGGGCCTACCAGGTTCCCTCCAAACCAGGTCACCCATGCATTATAGCTCTGTACAAACCTCAGTTATGAACTGCCCTTTAAGGCACAGCCAGGTTTTTCTGATTGCTTGATATCTTATTACTTTTACCATGCTCAACACCCTCGCCCTATGTCTTCTTAGCTCCAGCTCACTCTGCTGGGCTATCTTTATAATAACACTAATGACGAGTTACCTTGCTTTGGTTCAGTGCTTCATGCACCACCATGCTGGGAACTGGAGAGTTACAGAAAACTCCTGACATTAGACGACCAACCTCTTAACTTTACTTGCACAAAATTTTTTGTGTGAGACTTTTGAAAAGTGCAAATGGTGTGCGCCTGCTGGTGGCCACAGCAGTGGTAGAGATTACCACCGTTTTTGCATTTTGTTAAGAGTTGGAGCATTCCAGCATTATTCTCGCTACCTCCAACTGGAAAATACTCACCCTTCTTGCCCATATGTAGTAGATACAGACGCTTTGTGATCTGAGAGTCATGATTCCCTGACTTTCCAAAAAATCTAATAAAATTGCCATCAACAAATCGTTTTTTTCCTTGGCACCACATTTAGATAGCACAGATAGGATCAACAAATGGCCTGGTGGTATTGGCCTTAGATAACGTCATACAACCCATTGCCAAAATTGGTATAGGGTCATTCACAGCCCAGAACGCGTTTTATAACGACGTTTCCATATATACTACTGGGCCATATATCTGCCCTTATGGCTCAAATATGGACCCCATTTCAGTGTATCAGATCACCCCAGAGAACCCACACTTGACCATCAAAAAGCTTTGCGGAACCCAGGAGGTGGAGAAGGTGTTACAATTTTAATATAAAAACGTTTATGCAGTTGCTGAAGATATGGTGGGTATGTGAACTCAGTATTAAGAGTTGCCAACTAGACCTCTTCATTTTATGATGCAGAAACGTACCCTGGAGATATGCTAGCGCCTGAAGAAGATTTTTTTGGTGAAGTGTTGTCATTTTCTGTTATAAATAAAGATCATCGTAATTTTTTAATTTACTGCTACCCTTTAATCCCATTTAGGGAAAATCAGCGCTGCTATTTTGGTGGATACAGGAGCTTTTGAGAATTTTATTGACCAGGAACTAACTGACTTCTTTGAGCTGAGTTACTTGTCAGGTGGTGTGGTTAGAGAAGGGTCTTCCCAAGGTATTCCCACGCTGAAGATTATGGGTTAGTGGATTATCAAGTTGGCATATATCATTTGTCCGACCACTTTTTAAGCTATCAAAAACCTCTTGCACCCCATCATTTTGGGTGTAGAGTGGTGGCGAAAGTTTGACGTCAGAACCAACTTGAAAGAAATTACCATATACTTAACTTTGAAGAATGAATATTAGTTGGTTGTCCCTTTAGCTAAAGACAACTTTCAGGGCGATTTGCCCCACTGGCCCAATATTCACACCCTCAGCCTTGCTCCGTTGCTGAAGCCCTCTCTGGAGGTATCCTTACCTTCTTTTCTAGAGGGGTTGGAATCTTTATTTGCTGCAGCTTCAGCCAATGTACTACCAGATCAAACAGAGTTTGATTGTGAGTTCAAGCTCACTGTTGATCTGGTGTGTATATCTTCCCCAATTTATCTGTTGACGGTATGAGAGGAAGCGGCTTTAAATGTGTGGTCAAGGAGCAGTTAGCCAAAGGTGCAATTTTTCAGCGAACCTCCCCTGTATGTTCCCCACTTATCTTTGTAGAGAGGACCAATGGTACCATACGCCCTTGCATAGATTATGGGAATCTCAACAGCGTCACAGTACCAGACTTGCATTCCATCCCACTGGATTCACAGATTGCACGCTATGTGGAGAAGGTAAGAGTCTTCTCCAAGATGGATTGTTTAAACGCGTTCAATCAGATCTGGATCAAGAAGGGCCAGGAATGGCTGACCACATTCTGTAACAGAAAAGGGATCTTACAATTTCAGGTTTTCCTTTGGGCTTAAAAATGTCCCTGATATCTTTCAATGTCATATTGATGTGGCTTTGTGAGGACCTTCTGGGGTATGCGTGGTAGCTTACATGGATAAAATTTTGGTATTTACCCCTAACAATGAGTCCATGCAGTACAATTTTGGCAGGTGGTGAAGCGTTTGGGGCAGCTGACCTCACATTAAAAATAAGCAAGTGCAAATTCTTTAGTCCCAGGTCACCTTCTTGGGAAAAGTTATGTTTGGCCAAGGGTGCATGATAACTTAGACAAGGAGAAGGCGATTTGTGAGTGGCCCACCCCAACTTCAGTTAAGGAATTGAAAAGTTTCTTGGGGACGTGTACGTTCCTTAAGAAATTCACACTGAATCTTTCTGAAGTTGCCACGCCTTTGTATAAGGCAAGTGGGGAAAAAGTACTCCAGTGGTCCCAAATTTTGGAGGATGCCTTCCAAGCAGTAAAGTGCACCCTGTTGTCCACATCCATCCTTATCAAGGTAGATCCTGAAAAGGTGTTCATTGTGTCTGTTGATGCCTCCAACTTCGCCATAGCAGCTGCCTTATTACAAGTAGTAGAAGATGGAATAAATTATCCAGTGGGATATTTTTATAGGGATATGTCTCTACCAGAGTTAAATACGCCGTTTATTATAAGAGGTATTAACAGTGGTTGAGGCGCTGATATATTGGCGTCATCGCTTTCATGGCTCAACCCAACCCTTCCACATATGCACAGATCACTGTGCCTTACTGTACTACCACGCACCTCATGTCTTAACCCCACGGCAAACCCACTGGCATGAGACTCTTGAAAAATTTGCGTTTTCTTAAGAGTTTACTAAGGGCAAGTAGAATAGTTTTGCGGATGCTTTGAGCCGCAACCCTGCATTAGCTCCCAATCCTAAGGAGGTTGAGGTGCATAATACCCATTTTATTGTTCCACCGGATAAGATTGATTTTTAACTTCCCTCTTCCTTGGCCAACAGGACAGCACTTGCTCCTCTGGAGAATGCAGAGGAATATGGTATGTTCAGAAAGGTAGTATTTTCCCAAACTTTGTCAGCCAAATATACTATGGTCCTTGCCAAGAGCGCATTGAATCAGGAAGACATCACTAAAGGTTACCACTTAAAGGATGAGATGGTGTGGTTTTGGGGTGCCTATGGTTTCCTGCCAGACCACTTTAACTAGAAATAATCCGGGACCATCATCACAGAATCACTGTTGATCATCCTGGGAAGGCAAAGACTATGGAGCTAATTAGCCGCACTTAATTTATAAGGGGTTAGAAACGTATGTGGTCAGGTATTGTAAAGAGTGCATGGTCTGCAACCAAATGAGGCCAAATTTCCAGCCCCTCATGGGGTCGTTGATACCAGTTTAAAGGCTGATGGGCCTTGGACTTCCTTATTGGTGGATTTTATTATAGAAGTGCCTGTATCTGATGGCTAAGATGCTATCATGGTAGTGGTTGACCGTTTTACAAAATTCGTCTACTTTATCCCTTGCAGAACCACAGTCACTGCGGCAGAGATGGCTAGGCTCTTCATCACCCATGTGTTTGCTCTTCACAGGGTCCCTTAGGAAATAATAAATGATTGGTGACCCCAGTTTACCTCCATCTTTTGGAAAGAGTTGTGTAAGACTCTTCAGATTCGCCCCTGCCGTTCAACTACCTATTACCCTCAATCAGATGGGCAGATTAAACAAGTGAACCAGTGCCTAGAAAAGCTCTTGCAGTATTACACCGCCGTAGCTCATTTAGGTTGGGTTTCCCATCTCCAAACCCAATTCAGTTATAAAAACGCCCAACATGCATAGATCAGTTGTTCTCCCTTTTTCGCTAACTATAGCTTTAATCCCGCCTTCACCATGGAGCCCAGTTATGGATCCAAGGTGGAAGAAGTGGTGGACTTTGCAAAAATGATCAAGAAAGTACACCAGGGGGTGAGCACATTTTTTGGATTTGGCCATGCAGGCTTACAAGGAGAATGATGATGGTAAGAGTAGTTGGATCAGCATACAAGGAAGGAGATCTCATGATGCTGGATGCTAAAAACATCCCTATCAAGCAACCATGCAAAAAACTAGGACCAAAGAGGATTGATGTTGGAGACACCTCCGAGATGACTAGAATAACTTTGGATTGAGATTCAATATCTTGGTCAAATGATATTATAAAATCCACGTTGGGGACTTCCAATTCTTCAATTGACCAACGTAAGACTCTTTGGAGTTATCAGCCTCCTATGACAAATGAAACAAAGCAATCTGAAATGACCAAGCACTCTGAAGGGGCTGGGCCCTCGTTATAAGGTTGATCAAATCTAATAAGCGCACTAACAGATTTGACCATCATAATTATTTTAATAATAATGATAATCAGCAATATTGGTCATCTGTTAGGAAAAATCTTACCTTGGGTGCATCAAGGAAATCCTCACAAAAGCTCACTAAATCTTCCCCTATAAATATCTCTAAACTTTTAATTAATAAAGGACCAAAAATCTTGTCTCGTGTAGCTTAATTTTGGTCTATCTTCTTACTGGATTCAGTACTTCCGATTGGAATTTACTATTGCAATGAAACTAATATCTTTGTTGTAATTGACTCGATCTTTGCTAGAGCCATGGAACTAATACTTTTGTAGCCTTCATAGCGCCTGATTATAGAATTTCTCACGAAATTCCAATACTGGTTACCCTGCCAGGTCTGCTTCTGAGGCTACCTGGTGAAAACATATTTTCATGCTGATGAATATATCTAGTGAAGAGAGCCCCTCTTCTGAGGAATCTATGAGTATTACCTGATGGGTACACTCCAACAGGCAGGATCTGCCTTCCTCTACTACCAATAATCTGCAATTTCCAGCTTCTATGGACTTGGCCATTGAAGGCCTGGACCAAAATAATTATCATA
The DNA here is from genome assembly GCA_022478985.1 of Massospora cicadina. Lineage (NCBI taxonomy): Eukaryota > Fungi > Entomophthoromycota > Entomophthoromycetes > Entomophthorales > Entomophthoraceae > Massospora > Massospora cicadina. The sequence goes on from JAKSZP010012718.1 coordinate 13,875, forward strand.
TTTAAGCCACGAATGTAGAGGAGACTGTCAAAGGCTTGATATAGGAGCTATCCAACCTGGTGCTCGCCATAATCGTGACTGAGCATCTAAGGTTACAGCTAATATGATGGAATTATACAACTGAGCGGTGTTACAGCCTACCAAAGTGGGCTTGGCTAGGACTGGACAGTACCTCCAGCATTATGTCCATCATGCTATTCACCATGTACTCCAAATTTTGAAGTTGCATTATCTCGAAATCCAGCGCCAGTTGACTCTGGCCCAACAATTTCACTCTCAGCTATCCTCTTTCTATGAGACAGCATCTAAAATTTGGAAGAAATAATTGGGAAGCTATTCTCAATAATTGATGAGAAATTAATAATATTCATAACCAGTTGGTGAGCATTGACAATGGAGTTGTGGGATACACTGGACAAGAAGTATCTCAACAAGTTAGCAATGTCACCAATCCTATTCACCACCATATCACTTCCCTGGAGGCTGAAATCTTAATTCAAATGGACCAATTGTGGGTGAGCATGATAAGCGCTTTGGTGAGCTTAACAAGTTAGTCCAACATCTTGTTCAACTGGCGGGTAATGTCAGCGAAGGTGTACCTGTCCCTGTTGGTCCTCCTGGACCGCCAAGACCACCTAGCTCCCCTCGGTAATCCCAGGACCTCTGGGTGAACGTGGTCCTTCAGGTTCAGTGATTCAACAAGGGCCACCAGGACCAGCAGGTCAGGATGGATCACAAGGACCTCTGGGACCTCCTGGTCCCCCTGGTTCCTCGCTTCCAATGGCCAATCCTGAACATTCAAATCTATTAGCTTCACGAGTTCAAGTTTTGGAAACTCCAAATTTGAACCCTAGCTCAAGGATGTTTCTTATCCTTGGAAGGCCTTCCGACCAACCTGGACTACTATTTAATCAACTTACTGGATGGTATTGAGAATGCTCATCATCTATGCGATGTAAATCAAGCTATGCAAGATACCCAGTTCAAATTGTTGATCGCGTCCATTGACCGGTTAACTGCCAAATGTGAAGTACTTGAGGCCAAGCAAGCTGAGATGATTAATGCGATTTCTAATTTAAACTGAGCGCCTACGAATGACCATCTTGGTCAATGGGTTCAAAATCTACAAGATGACTTGAACCACTTAAGACAACAGGTTGATCGAGTTCCCCCTGCTGCCCAATTTACAGACTCTGAACCCTCCAAGGCTGAGCTGGTCAGGGTATCAGGTGTACATGTCTTGAGTACATAAAACACCCTTTTTAAACCTACCCTCAATGATAAGTTTGAACTGGGTGAAGGAAGCATTCATTCTTTTCTTTTCGTGTATGAACGCGCCATGGATGGGGCTACTGATCAACGGAAGGTTCGTCATATTACCTCTTGCCTAATCCAGTTCGCACAAGAAATCATGGTTCCTCATCTCAAGGTCTTTACTACTTGGGCTCAAGTGAAAACCGCCCTCATTAAGGAATTCAGGAGTGACCAAATCCTCGCCAACCAAAAGCAGGCCTTTATGAATATTCAAATCAAATGAGGAGAGTCTATCCAGGAGTTCGCCAAGCGACTCTACCATGAGACCCAGACACTTGTCACTTGTGACTGGATCACTATTGTTGATGCTATATCAGCTGTACTGAGTGCTTTCGCTTCTCATACTCAGTTACTATTATATTTGAAGTCCCTAAAGCGGAATTTCAACTCTATTATTGACATCAATAAAGCAATTATGAAGATTCCCAAAGGGGTGGTACATCCGACCTCCTCTAATAACCCTCATACTTACATCCATGCAATGCCACCTAAACCCAAGTCCAAACTGAAGAAGGAGCCATGCACTTATTTTGGTCTTGTAGGTCATGTGGTATATCAATGTTGGAAGAAGCAAGCTTAGGAGTCAAAAAAGAGGAGTCAGCATAGGGCATGAGGCTCCCTGTGCTGAACTACCTCAGGTGCCTCAGTTGAAAACTATTGATTCTTCTACCGATTGTTATGTGGTATATGCTCCTGATGAGCTTGATATTCCAGATGAACTATCCAGCAAAGAAACTATTTCTGTTTATGCTTCTTCTTCTAATTCTATTCAATTGATTAAACCCTCAGTGTTTTATATCCCAAACTTTGGCACTGATGTGACCTGGGTGGAAGTTATCATGCATAAGGTAAAAGTTTTGGCTATCATTGATATGGGATCGCCTATCAATGTACTCTCGTCCAAACTTATGAAGAAGATCAAATCGGCGCCAGACTTGAACCATTCCCAAGACTATGGAACCGTTGGACCTTCCTACACTAAATCTATAGGAGCCTATTCCTCTCTTCTGATGCGCTTTGGGAAGCTGGTTGTGTCAACCCCTACAGTATATTGGATAACAATTGCTACGATCTGCTATTGGGAACTAAGTTTCTCACCGATTTTGATGCGATCATCAGTCTTAAGATTAAAACTTTCTTTAATTGGTTACTGAGTACCTCTAATTCTACATGATGTTCCCAGTACCAAGAGCAAACTTAAGCGACGTGTCTGCTTACTAAAATACCCCACTTCTATCTCACGTCTCAAATACCAAATCCTGGGTCCAAGGACAATACTTTCACCTCCTTCAGTTTGTGCCACCGAAGGAATGCCACTATATTCTAACTCTCCGATTACCATTCCTCCCTAAAGCTCAAGTCATCATTGATACAGGAGCTCAAGTATTTGTACCCAGTAATCATGTGTTAGAGATCTTTGGTAATCAAAATCCTTCTCATTTGGAGGCTTTACCTTGCCCTGGTATACTTGATCCTGCCTACAATGGGACTGTTTTAGTTCTATTAGCTAATCTCACCTCTCAACATATGCGATTGAATCGCAATAATCCCATCACCTATGTGAGGCCTACTCCTGTGAGTGACTTATTATCTGTCTCAGAATGTGGAGATTTAGGCGAATTTGGGCTGGAAGATCCCCTTATCGTTGCTAGAATTGACATTGAATTTGGGGATTCTCTTATTTCAAACAACAGCTGGAAGCTGAGGCTCTGATTGAAGAATATGCGGATATCTTTGCCCAAGGTCCTGGAGATTTTGGACTAATTAGAGAGGTACAGCATCAGGTTAAAACTGGGGATACTCCCCCTATCCGAGCTCAACTATATCGCAAGTCCAAAGTCAAGGAGGCTCAGGTTTTGGTAGAGCTGAAACAACTTCTTGATGCTGGACTATTAATGCCTTCTAAAAGTCCATGGGCTTCCCTCTACTATTCATCTGAAAGAAAGATGGGGGCCACCAAGTAGCTATAGACTATTGTCGACTCAATGCTTTTACTCAGAAAGATCTTATCCTCTTCCTTGTATAGATGATTCCTTGAGGCTATTGTTGGGTCCCAATATTCCTCAGCTATGGACCTTGCAAGCGGCTATTGAAAAATTATTCTTGCACCGAAAGACCATCAAAAATGTGCTTTAATTTTCTAGTGAGGGGCTATTTGAGCCCACTGTATGCCGCAGGGGCTTTGTAATGCCCCTGCTACATTTCAACGAGCCATGGATGGCTTGTTTGGGGATTTGAAGCTTTCTTGTGTTTTAGTTTATCTATATGATGTTACTGTTTTTTCACGCACTTTTAACGAGCATTTGGCTCATTTTGAAGGAAGTTTTTGGCCAACTGCGTTGTGCCTCATTTAAGCTTAAACCATCAAAGTGTGCCCTTTTTAAGACTAAGATGGAATCTTTAGGGCATAAGGTTGATCGTGAGGGAATTTTACCCTTTTCTAATAGGGTACAAGCTATTTCTGACATGTCTGTTCCCAAAAGCTTGCATGATATTCAAGTGTTTTAGGGATGGTTGGTTATTACTGACAGTTCATTCCCCATTTTGTGATAATTGCAGAGCCGCTAGTTTACCTTTTGCATAAGGAAGTCCCCTTTGAATGGGTAGAATCTCAGCAGCAATCCTTTGATCTGTTGCGCCAAGCCTTAAAGGGTGCACCCATCTATCCCATCCTGACTTTTTGAAACCCTTTATACTATTTACTGATGCCAGTGATATTGCTATTGGAGCCATTCTGGCTCAACATGATACCAATCTGGTTGATCACCCCATCGCATACTATAGTAAAACTCTTTCTAAGGCTGAACGCAGTTATAGCGTTACTGAGAGAGAATACCTCACTGTTTTGGCCGCTATCAAGCATTTCCGCCCTTATCTATATGGCAAGCATTTCACCATTGTGACGGATCATGATTCCCTGAAGTGGTTGCAGCAAATGAAGGATCCTGATGGGCGCTTAGCCAGATGGGCTTTGAAGCTCCAAAACTACAATTTTACCATTCAACATCGTTTGGGGCTATACATCAAAACGCTGATGGCCTTTCTCAATTGCTTATCTTAACGTTATTTTCTGCAGAGTAAGATCGCATTTATGACCTGATCGGTAGACCTGAGCTCTGGTTCCATGAATCTAAGGATGTTATCTCAAAGTTACATTCCTTAATCAAAGACACTCAGGTCAAAAAGGGATCACTATATAAAAGATCAGGATCTAAGTGTTTGCCCTTTATTTGGCCCTCTGCGAGGACTGACACTATTATGGAGGCTCACCAAACTGTAGGATATAGAGCTGTTGCTAAGACCCTCCAATGGTTAAAAAATCATTGTTACTGGGATAACATGCTGGAATCTGTGCATGATGTGCTGGAGTTGTGCCTTAAGTGCCAACAACAACGTGGAGGAAATCCTATGTTCCAACACCAAATTATAGGACCTTCCAAACCCTTTGCTACTGTGAGTATTGACGTGGTAGGTCCTCTTCCTAAAGCCACCTATGGACATTGATATATTTTGTTAGCTATTGACCATTTCTCTAAATGGATTGAAGCTATTTCAGTTTCCACAGTCACCACCAAGGCTATGGCATCGTTTCTTTTTAAAAAAGTTTTCACCAGGCATGGCAGCCCAAAAGTCCTGTTATCAGATAATGGGACCAACTTTATTTCTCAGGTGGTAGCTGAGCTTACAAAATAAAGGGTACCTACCAGTCCTTCACGTCCCCATATAATCCCTCCACTAATGGTGCCGTCAAATGAGAAAACAGTACCCTAGTAGCCATCCTTTGAAAAATGGCTTCCAATGATCCTAGTAGATGGAACCTCTACTTACCTAGTGCGATGTTAGCCTATAGAGTTAGATACCATCATATTATTGGAATGTCTCCGTTTAAAGCTTTATATGGTCAGGAGCCTGTCCTCCCTTCAAGTGTACAACCTATACTTGGAGAGGCTACCCCGAAAACCACTGATTTATCAATGAGGAGACTGGCAGATGAAATAATCTGATTACAAGCATTAGCTTCAAGTTCCCTTGCGGCTACCACCTTGAAGAAAGGAACCCAGACCAACACTAGTAGACCTACGTTTCCAGAATATCAAGTTGGAGATCTTATGCTATTCTACCACCATAGGCTGGGAGGAAGAATTCATAAACTGGACCCCTTATGGGCTGGTCCTTATCATTTTATCTATTGTCATGGTGTTAAATACTCCATTGCCACTATTGATACTGGTACTGTTATCAATAGAGTGCATAGTAGGTTTCTTTGCAAATTTGTACCCCCTAGGCAAGATCTTGAGGGAGGCATTGTTGGAGATACCTCCAAGATGACTGGAATAACTTTGGATCGAGATTTGATATCTTGGTCAAATGATATTATAAAATCCATGTTGGGGATTTCTGATTCTTCATTTGACTGATGTAAGACTCTTCAGAGTTATCAGCCTTCTATGACAATTGAAACAAAGAAATTTGAAATGACCAAGCATTTTGAAGGGTCTGGGCCCTCATTAAGAAGGTCAATCAAATCTAATAAGCTCTCTAACAGATCTGACCATCATAATTTTTTAATAATGTTGATAATCAGCAATATCAGTCATCTGTTAGGAAAGATCTTACCTTGGGTGCATCAAGGAAACCCTCACTAAAAATCACTAAATTTTCCCCTATAGATATCTCTAATTTTTAATTAATAAAGGACCAAAAATCTTGTCTCTCATAGCTTATTTTGGTCTATCTTCTTACTGGATTCAGTACTTCCAATTGGAATTTACTATTGCAACGGAACTAATAACTTTGTTGTAATTGACTCAATCTTTGCTAGAGCCATGGAACTAATACTTTTGCAGCCTTCGTAGCGCCTGATTATAGAATTTCTCACGAAATTCCAATAATTGGGCTATACCGCGTTGTCAAAAAAGGTGGGCCACGCCTCATACCAATTGGATCTCACCCCTCATTTCAAATCTTTTCAGTGTTTTATGAAAGCAAGCTCACGTTGTTTGAGGGCCTCTCTCCAGAGACTCCCAAGGCTTATCTTGTGGATGGGGCGCTAAAGTGGGAAGTGGAGTAGATCTTAGCCTCTCATCAGGTAAGAAGAAGACTCAAGTATCTTATATCCTGGAAGGGATTTGATGCATTGGAGAACAGCTGGGTCCCAGCACATGACTGCGCCCATGCCTAAAACCTAATTTTAGCATTCCACAAGCATTTCTCTGAGTCTTCAGGATCGAAGTTCAACCAAGCCATTGCTGCCATGAAGTTGGCCCCTGCCCACAAAGACCTTTTATTGGAGAATGCCCCTGGATGGGGGTGGAGCTCCAAAAAAAGAAGAAGGTAATGTCATGTTTACATGACTTAATTGAGGGCACCAACTGCAAAGACAAGGCTGGGCATCAGGAGGACCAAAAGGTTAAGTTGCAGGATCTTCCTGACCTAAAGCACACCTTGGATCAACGCTGGGTACAGGCTAGGTATGCCAGGTTGGTACAAGTGAAGTGTCTAAAGCCCAGCCCCTTGTTTTGGCTCTCATGCTAAAATGGACAAATTTTATCTTAAACAATGACAGCTCAATATGGTTAATTGGTGAATGGGGGTTCAAAACCCATCCTATTTATGAAATTGCAAGCTCAGGTCAGGTTCAACTTCAATTGATCACTCGAGTAGGGTCAGTTTCAAAGTATTTTACTTTTTCAGATGGAATCATGCGCCTATTAGTTCACTAAGGTCTAGTACCACTTTTGCTAATCTATTATTTCCCCAAGTTGGCTTAATTATGTTGCTCGAGACCAACTTTTCTCATTAGCCATCTTTGCTAATAAAACCCCTAGTCATTTTACGTTTTTTGCATATGTTAACTAAAGCAAACCTGTGCGCAGACCTCTTCAAGGAGGTCTCATGATGTGTTGGCAAATTTATCCTTTTTAAAATATTACAGCCTCAGGTACACCACTGGGCCTACCAGGTTCCATCTAAACCAGGTCACCCATGCATTCTAGCCATGTACAAACTTCAGTTATGAACTGCGCTTTGGGGCACAGCCAAGTTTTGCTGATTGCTTAAAAACTTATTACTTTTACCGTGCTCAACACCCTCGCCCTATGTCTTCTTAGCTCCAGCTCACTCTGCTGAGCTATTTTTATAATAACACTGATGACGAGTTCCCTTGCTTTGGTCAAGTACTTCGTGCACCACCACGCTAGGAACTGGAGAGTTATGTAAACTCTCCTGACACGTTGATTGATTGAAAATAGATAAACTGGGCCAATAATAGTGTGAAGACTATTATTAGAGTTGATTGCCCAAAAGCCACGTTGAATAAAGGGTCCAACGCTAAACAAGTGCTTATTCTTCTTAAAGATATTTTTGTACTGTTAGGGAACACTTCCCTATTCTCTTCACTCAGAGCCAAGAAGAGACTTAATAACAACCTAAGGATATCTGATCCTTGCACCCTATCTCAAGAGTAAGCTATACAGCCAATGTATAAACATTAAAGTTATTATCAGAGGAAAATCTAATTTTACTAGGGAATATTTGAGGGGTTTTTATAGTATAATAGGCGCACAACTTCTCAGCTGTCTACTGGGAGTCAATTATCTGTTTCCCTAAATTGGATTGACCCTTAAGTTTTAGGCACCGAATCTTGTCAGGTATCCTTGCCTTAATTTTCTTAGGTAACATAATCCTCAGATTATGATGACGAATTTATTGGTGTCAGGAACTTGATATTAATTGATTTGGTTGTGTTGGCCAATGACAATTCCACCTTTTGTAACAAGCTTTAGAACACCTAGTTAGTTTCTGACAACTCCCCATCCATTTGTTCAGAGAAATTTCCCATAATGTTTCGACTATTGGGGTGTTGTTGTCTCATCAAATTTTTGCTCAATATCATCGGAGATGTTTCCTGACACCCATTCTTTTGCTCTGAACAATTTTCAATTATAAATCGACTATCAGGTATTGTTCCCTCATCAAATTCTAACTCAATACATTGAGGATGATCCCCAACTACCCATTCATTTGCTCTGAACAATTGCCATAATAATTCAACTATCAAGTGTTGTTCTTTCATCAAAATTCTTGCTTAATATTGTTGGGGATGATCCTTAATAAAAATATATTTAGTTAACGACCATTGCCAAGTTTTAAATTGTCCCACTATTCATTGAATAATTAATTGGTCAATAGGTTGTATAATGTGGTCATTTGAAATTTCAATACCT
>JAKSZP010012719.1:0-22353 GCA_022478985.1 Massospora cicadina
AAAATAATAACTAGTATAATAGTTTTATTCTAATTAAAACTTTAGTTTGCACTTGAGGTTGGGGAGAGTATCCAACTTCAGACTTGACAGGCATTTGGGCCGAAATTAAAAATAAGAGGATCATACTAGACTCATTGGACGTTTGGGCAAAAGTTAACAAATTTAAAACCCAACTCCATGCTCATTAGCCGTTCAGGCTGATGATAACAGACCAACAAAGGTTAATTGGGAATCTTAGGGCTTATGTTTGAGTCAAGAGGGGGGAAATTTCAGATTCTGGTGGTTGACTCAAAAATACCCCTTTGATAACCATCAGATCAGGCCAATTATCTTTTCAACGCTTGAGCTAAACCTATAACCTTACCTTAAAGCCTAATAAAGCTATATAATCTGGGCTGATTATCTCAATGTCAATTTGATCAAGTATTTTTAATAATGCTTGGGCTGAATACGCTAGCACATTATGGCTAATTTTCTATGCATCAGTTCTTGGCAATTGGTCCTGATTATTGGGAACACAATCAAACAACTAGTATAAAATTGTTTGGGACTGACACAAAGTTAACTTTTAAAAAAGTCCCATAGACCATCAGATGAACGAAAACCGTAATCAAATATCCCACCCTAGAGCAAAAATCATATGTTGATCCACATAATTGGCGCAATAGCACTTGCACAAGGACTGCCTGAAGGGGAGTACCTAGTGCAATCGAGAGAGAGGCCTGCTGACATCCAGATTAGGGGTACCTCATCTACTTTAATCGATGCAAGAATTTCACAGGAGGTGTATTTCATCAGCAGTATGATAAAACTTAAATCAAGAAAATCCTTGGACAATTTTGCATGTTTTTATTGAAAAATCTGTCCCTGAAATCCTCCTGATTTTAAAAGAGTATTTTGCCACCAAAAAACCTAAGAAAAGGTCTCAGTAATATCAGTTCAAGGGCTGAACTAAGGTGGTAAAAAATCTGTTGAGATTTTGTGCTCAAATGTGGCCAGAAGGTGCCTAGAGGTATAAATACCAACGTCTGGCTTAATAACTAATCATCACATAAATACCCTATAATAAAATATATTTTATTCCATCCTCTTCTTGGTTTTAGCAGAGTCTTACATTTGGAGAAGTTTTGGCAAGCTGAAAGCACAGTTTGTATTGAAACCTGCCTCAGAATAAGTTCCCAATTATGATGGGAAAGTTACGCCCAAAATTGACCAGAAGAGTTGGAGCTATTTTAATATGCCTAGTGAGTTTCTGAACGGTTAATATACTGTAAGCCACTGGCCATATTGTAGATCAGCCGGTGGAACTTCATTTTGAATAAGCATGCAGGATACCAAGCTTTAAGCGAGCAATCCTTGGATTTTGACAGGAGCACCAAAGGGCTCCAGAGCACCGCCTGGGAACTTGTGAGGTTGTGGGCCAAGTCCTGAGGGGGGACATAATGCTTGGTAGCGTTAGGGGGGCTAGCAGATCCAGCCTGGGCGCTCTTTAGCGGCAGCCAAGATATGCCAGATGGCAGCGCAACACCACCCCAAGCTGGGACAGAAGACATTGAGAGCATTGACATTTGTAAGTTTTGGCTTGATCAAGAAGCTATTATTTTTATTTTTTATAATTCAATATGGCTTCAACTTTGGTGTTAAAGTGAAAGTGTGCCTCTGCGGCTATCAATGTAGGAGAATGTTGAATTACCTCTCAACCAGAGTCCAAAAATTAATTATTCTTGATTGTTCACCTTAAAAATGAGAGATACATTATACCATTTATTTAGAAAATTGGTGATATTTGAATTTTCTTGGTAAGATTTTAGTATATGATGTATTTTTCTGCAATCTGGATGAAGCTTTACTATGGCACCTGGACATCAAGACCTTGCAGGAATGAATATTGGACTAAATGAACCTAAGGGTCTATAAGTAAAATCCTTCCACCCAACCATTATCTAAAATGATTACATTGTTGCATCCAAGTCTATTTATCTTAACGAAGTAGAAATTAAGTTGCACCTGACCACATATTACTATTATCCAATCACATGAAATCCATAAACTATTTATCATTGTTTATGTGCTGCCAGTACCTATGGTAATAAATAGCAACAAATGTGAGTCTGTGAGATTAGGGGTACCCTGCAAAAGTATGGTAGAATTACCCATCCCCAATAACCCTCTGAGCTTAACTACCAGACCATGCCTTACTTGTGAAGACCCCAATTAACTCTATAAAGAAAATAGTAGGTTGTCAAGCAAGGACCAGCCTTACATCCACTGATGCCCAATAGGTTAGTGTGACCTACCATTTATCTTTGTTTGCTGATGTTTAGTCAGGTGTGGGATGTTGCAATTTGGTTGACCAACCTTTTTTATGATTTATTTATTTATTTATAAAAAAATTATTATATAATTAATATGTAGACAAAAAGCTATAATAAGTTTATGCTACAGCAATGGTAATCTATAAGGTTAACTTGCTATGGATTGATTCACCCCATGCCCCATGTTTTTATATGTATGTCAATCTAAAGCATAAAAGTATTACAATGTACCTTGGCATGGCTTCTCAACCACTAATAATTGAGAATAAAGATTAAAACCTCAAACCCTGCCAGTGCAACTTGCGATTCACTAATATTAATTACCTCACCTGTGGCCCTAGTTTTTTTTCTATAACAATATTATTGATTTACTACTAAATACTTTTTCACCACGATGACAAAACTAGTTGTTATTAAGTTTAGCATTAATTAGTTTGGTCATTCACTAGTGTCTCAGCTGTTTAGGGTTGAGTAGCACTATTATGAAAATCCCAAACTCTAGGCACTTAATCCCTAACCTATTTTAATTTTTCTAATTAATAGCATTCATTACCTGTGCTTTACTACGGTGTCTATAAAATTCCAGATATTCAATTTAAAGATTTTTTACTACTATAAATAAACAATAATTATACAGCCTAAACTAATTGCTCAATCAATTCAACCAAAAAACCAACCACTCTGCTAAACTAACTGAACTTATTAAATAAACCAATAACTACTACCCCTCAAAACTAAATTGTGTCCTATTAATTTGACCAAAAGCCATCAACCACTCGGTCAAACAAAATAAAGCTATTAAATCGATCAAATAAAACCAAACTTCTATCTGAAGATTTTTATATCTTTAAAATCATTGTGTATGAGACATGTCTTCCAAACTACTAAATTAATTTTAATTAACTTGACAAAAGTATTTTTTTAATTAGGGGAACCAAATTATGCAGGTTTTTTAATGTTGTATAAACATAGCATCCAGATACCCATGCTTTGCTACGGTATTTAAAATCTATCAGAGATAAGCTCACACTGACAACCTATAGGCTGTGACAGTACTACTATTGATTCACTTGGACTAACAGCTTTGCTGCTCTTGTTGATGGTGAGCCAATTATCCTAACTTACTTAATCTACTTAAAACTCAAGTACTGATTTTTGTTTAGTTTCATGTGAGCAATATGATGAATTATAAATTATACCTTATACCAATTCTCACACACTCACCCAAGTTGATCGAATATATCAGACTCATTATCAGTTGAGCAATTTGGTATATTATTAGTTAATATATGCCAATTAACACCCACTCACCCAAATAGGTTGAACCTAACAGACCTGATAGTTTCAGATTCAACAATATCTGCCAATTCTCACCCACTCACCTAAATTAATTAAACCTGTCAGTTTCAAATGACTCATATGTCAGTCAGTCAGTTCAGTCAGTGAATTTGTTGTATTAAGTAGATATTAAAATTTTCAAGTTTTACTTAATTTCACCAATGATAACCCTGGGAATGAGAAAGCTTATCTAGGAGGGATTGTATAGTTTTATTTGAGGAGGGCCAACCTTAGGACAAATATACTGCACTGATAGAGAGGATAGGGAGTAGGGAGCGAAAATATAGGAGTGGAGGACAAAACCCAAGTACTGCGGGTAAAACCTTCCTGCACATGTTCTGATGGGCTGGGATTACATAATCTAACTTCACTGATTCGCTTGGTCAGACTGAAGCATGTTGTACAAATCCACATGAATTGATATCCTCTTGGCACAGAAATGCAATTTCTGCCACAACGGGATTAGAACCCATGATGTGAGGGGTGATAATAGGACGCCCTCCTGACTATGCCACACCCCTATCTAGGAGGGATTGTCATTTGTAATCTCTTTCTTTTAAAGATATGTTCATAAAAGGTTACTAGTATGAAGACAATTGTAAACTTGACAGCTCTCTAGACTGCAATTCAAGGTTTAAATGGTGCTCAAAGCTATAAAAATGGAAGAGCCAAAAAAGAAGACAAAAAAGATGGGTTAGAGACTACTTTTTTGAGTTAGAAGGGTTTAATGTTTATGGGATGAGTGAGCATGCAATGCCAAGCAGAACTCCATGGCTCCTCATTATCAGGAACCTCGAAGTCCTTCTAGATTAAGCCTAGTTCATGCTTTCAATGTTCTCCATCAGCATTATACTCATGACTGCATTGATCAGAGGCATCATTTTCATGGTTCAGGAAGCTTAAGGGCTAATAAAAGGCTTCTCATCAGTTCCTGTTCACGTGATATTTATTACTTTAATTTCTCAGCAATGCCATCAGTGGCAGATTCCATTAAAAAGAGTTTGAGAGTTAGCTTGTTAAGGCTTAATTTGGAGTCAGGAATTTTAATTTTTTAGTGCCTCGAATACTGAAAAAATTAATATTCCAACTATCAGCCACTGGAAAGTATTAAAGAATACAGCTTGCCTATATCTAATAAATACCCATTTGAGACTATTTTGATTATAATCCTTTTTTGCCAAGCACCTATCTTCATACAGATTAACTATTAATTTGTGCAAATTTACTGTGTCATTAAATTTGATGACAAAACACCAGATCAAACAATATGATTTAATGTGAAAATGAGAAAATGCTTTATAACAAAATGGGTCTAAGTCTGAGCATGATTGGCTTGTTCCTTTAGTTTTATGAGTGATGTTGGAGGATTGAATGGGGGTGGATTTCTTTGCATGGATCACTAAGAGAGTGGTAAGGGTGGGAGGTAACAGTAAATCACCCCAGTTGGTAGTCACTGTTGCAGTTTCAGGGATGGGATTGATAGTAATAGGGTCTGTGGTCAAGTGATAAGATTTTTTAGAAAGGTTAAATTGAAAAAGTGAGACAAATCTGCCAACTGTTGTTGACCTGAACATAAAAAAAAGTTTGGTGGTGCAGTGATATGGTCACTCGCGGATATTTCTGGGAAATGTTGGAATGATGAGAAGTGATGGTAATAGTTCCATGAGGTGCAGCAAGGTAGTCTACACTGGAATGAACGGTAAATTTGAGAATGGGGTTAATGTCTGTTGGGGTTTCTTGGTAATGTGTTGTTATTAGCCCTTGTAAGGCTACAAAATTATTAATCTTTGTAGCATCAGAAATCTTCTTAGTGAAATAAATTTGTCACTAACATAAGTATAGATATTTAGCTCTTATTAGTGGATTTATCACTAAGGCAAATGCACTTTGGCCCGATTGTTGTTAAAATGATGGTACTTGATCTAAATTAGTAGGTTTAAAGGTTTCAAGTAAGCTTCTACATCTTATAAGAATTTGTTATATGAAAGTAAAAATTTTAAAAAAATTTAATAGTAATATTTATAGCGCTAAGAGAAAAGATATAAGGAAAATAAGAAATGCTAAACATAAAACTGTTGGAACTGGAGATATCAGAGTTTAATGTTCTAGACCTTTTACATCAAAAGGGAACAATAAACAGATTAAAGTGTTATAGGGTAAGATAAAATTATGAAAAAGGTGAGTTAAGGCTTAGTTAAAGCCTTGTTTTATACATAAAAAGTTAATTTAGCTTTGGCAATCGTCTTATATAATCAATTAGTGAATTTGGAGGCAATTTATTTTAATTCATTTGGTCATAAATTCAGCGTTATTACTTGAAAACGCCCTGTGCTTTAAAAACTAATGTTAACAACAATTGGGCCATAGGCACAATAGAGTATTAATCAATTTATGGTTCGAAATTGATGTTAATAATAGTATTTGGGAAGCCTAAAGTTGTAACTTTACCTAAACTAGGGAAAAGCCTAACAGAGCCCTCTATAATCTTTAAAGGGAGTGACCATGATTTTAAAAAGGTTGGCTAGCCTTGGTTGGGTCCCAAACTACCAGAGTCAGGATGAGGGTGATAAAGCAGGACATTTGGGTAGATGTTTGACTGGCGAGCATGAGATTTGTCTCAATCTTATGATCTAAAGGCATTAGGTGGTATGACATATCGTTTCATTGATATTAGTTCTAATTTTTTTCGCCGTGATGTGCTGCACCTTTATAAGGTCTGGATAAGTATAGTGACATGCATTGGGGCATATTGGCTAATATGAAGTCATTCAGATCTTTCATTACCATATGGACCATGATCTAGGGTCTGTTTAAAAGCTTTTGTGTTAAACAAACTGAAACAGGCCAAAGGCTATCAGATTGTTATAATCAGATTGGAGCATGTCATAGCTACATTTCATGTAAGTAGTTGGTTCAATCACACATATCTCATCAATAAACTGCAAAATAAGATGTCCTTTGAGCTGCTCCTTCAGAAGAGGGAAGGTTGTGCCACTTCCCTTGATAAAAACCTGAGCTTGGTCAGCAATAATCTGGAGTGCAACTTTGGTGATGGTTTTGTAGGTTCAAAACTTAAGGAAGTGCATGTGCACAATGTGACAGGCTAAGGAAAATTTATGTTCTGGTCAGGTTGCATACAGGTTAAAGATGGACAGATTAAAGTTTCCCTGGAATAGGGCATCACACTCTATTGGGGCTTAATGTCAATTTAGTGAGTCTGACAAGCAGGTTAAAGTCAGTGCTATAGGACCTTTACCCCAGGGTGTTTACCTTTTTGTCTTTAGTGAGGAGTTTATTCTCAAATGTTATGGACAATCTCCTTGGGTACAAGACTTATTCTCAGAGCTGGGTTAAGTCTTACATTAAAAGTAAAATTGTAAGAAGCGTATCTGTAACACTCCAGTAGAGGCTGTGGGCGAGGGCCACCCAATGCTAAGGAACAAACCGCCAAGGTAAGGGTAAACAAGGCACCGCCCAGAAGGACAGTTTACATAAGGGTCCATTAAAGGAAGGCATGCATTTGGTTAAATTGGACCGCGTAAAGGTTGGTAAACTGGTCTAAATAAATACACATACAAAACTTAAACCTAACGAAAAAATTTTATTTATGGAAGTCGACCAACAATGAAAGTTGGTCTTGAGAATCATAATTAAACTATGATGGAGAGCCATTAATCTGAAAGAGCAGTGTTAAGCCTATGTGAACCAATAGACACATACTACTATCAGGCATGGTATTGTAACTAAAGCTGGTCCAAACTTGAGTGACCAATTGCAATTGGATCCTTCCCTTTTTGTGATATTGTAAATATAACGGGTTTTGAAACCCCATTCACCAAGAAACTAATTCAAACTGTCTTTATTTGTAATGAAGAAGGTGCGTTTTAACGCCATGGATGTGACGCAGGTCTAAGCATCATGCACATCCCCAGGATTATCCTGGACATATCTCGCCTCCACCCAGCATTGGTCCAAGGTATGAAATAAGTCAGAAGGCCTTGCAACTTGACCTTTCTGGAATCCTGACAAGCAGCCTTGTCCTTGCAGTCTGTGCCATCAATTATGTCATGTAGCCATAACATTTTCATCTCATCCTTTTGAGGATCCACCAGCCTCTAGGGCTTTTGCCAAGGAAAAGTTCTTGTGGGCTGCAGAAAACTTTATGCCGGCGAAGACTTGCTTTGACTTGGATCCTGCGGTCTCAAGAAGATGCTAATATGAACTTCAATAAGATCTTGGGTATGGGTGCGTTCACGCGCTGATAACCAACTGTTCTTCTCTGCATCAAACTCCTTTCAGGGTACAAGATACTTGATTCATCTTCTTACATGGCAGGAGGCTACAATTTCCTCCACTCCCCACTCTGGCGCCCCTTCACCAAAAAAGCCTTTGGAGTCTCTGGTGGGGGGCCCTCAAACAACATCAGCTTACTTTCATGTAAGATGGCGAAGATTTGGAATGATGCAGGAAGAGCTAGCTGGTATGAGGCGTGGACCACCTTTCTAACAATGCGGTAAGGCCCTATCCTCTTTGGTCCCAATTTTACATGGTTGCTTGATTGGGATGTTTTCTAGCATCAATCATCACGAGATCTTCTTCTTTATACACTGGACTGACTTGTTTCTTAACTTCAGAATTCTCCTTGTAAGCTTGCATGGCCGCATCCAGATTGGTGTTCACCCATTGGTGTACTTTCTTGATAGTTTTTGCGAAGTCCACTGTATCCACCTTGAATCCACAACTGGGCCAATGTTGAAGGCGGGGTTGAAGCCATAGTTGGCGAAGAAGGTGGAAAACCAAATTAATGCATGTTGGACTTTGTTATAGCTAAATTGGGCCATGGGGAGAATTGGAACCCAAATGTGAATGATCTGCAGCAGTGTAACACCGCAGGAACTGTTCCAAGCACTAGTTAATCATTCAGTATGTCCATCTGATTGGGGGTGTTAGGCATTAGAATGGCAGGGGCGAATCTTAAGAGTTTTACACAACTCTTCCCAAAAGACAGAGGTAAACTGGGGACCATGGTCTCTAATTATATCCTGGGGCACCCCATGAAGGGCAAACACATGAGATACAAAGATCCTAGCCATCTCAGCTTCGGTTACTGTGGTCCTACAGGGGATAAAGTGGACTAACTATTTAAAACGATCCATCTCTGCCATGACGCCATTGTAGCCATCAGACGCAGGTAACTCCACAATAAATCCACTAAATAAGGAAGTCCAAATCCCTTCATTTATTGAATTGGTACCATCAACCCTGCAAGTGGCTGGCAATATGGCTTCATTTGGTTGCAAACCAAGTTTTTTTACAATACTTGGCAACCTGCAAAGCCAACATTTCCTATTTAAAATGCAGAGGATCAGCTCCAGAGTCTTCGCCCTCCCAGGGTGTCCAACAATGATTCCGTCATGATGGTCCCAGACAATTTCAGACAAAGAGGTCCGGTGGGAACCCATAGGCGTCACTGTAATCAGACCAATGCTTCCTTAATGTGGTAACCCCTGGTGATATGTTTTTGATTTAACTTGCTCTTGAAGAGGACCATAGTATATTCTGCTGACCAGGGCTGTGAAAGGACCACCTTTCTGAACATACCATATTCCTCCGCATTTTCCAGAGGAGCAAACACTGACCCATGGGTCATGAGGGAGGGATGTTATGACTCTATCTTACCCGGATGAATCATCAAGTGGGTGTTGTGCACCTCTACCTTCTTTGAATTTTGAGCCAATGCAGGATTTTGGCTCAAAGCATCTACCAAACCATTCTCCTGGCCCTTTGTAAACTATAAGAAAACACAAATTGGGCTAGAGTCTCATGTCAGCAAGTTTGCCATGGGGTCAGGATGTGAGGGTCATTGTAGTACTACAAGGCATATTGTTCTGTACATACACAAAAGGGTTGAGATGAGCCATGCAATTGATGACGCCAATAAGTCAGCGCCTCGACCACTGCTAATAGATCCTTGTCATAAACAGCATAGTTAAACTCAGGCAGAGACATCTTCTGAGAAAAATATCCCACAGTATGCTCTATTCTATCTTCACCTACTTGTAATAAGGCAGCCGCTATGGCTAAGTTGGAGGCATCATAAGTCACTATAACTCTTTTTTTGGGATCTGCATGGCGAAGGACGGAGTGGACAATAGGGTTCATTTTACCGCTTGGAAGGCATTCTGAAAAAGTGGGGACTACTGGAGCACTTTTGAACCACTCTCCTTATACATTGGCGATGCCACCTCAAAGAGATTTGGTGTGAATTTCTTAAGGAACTTAAAGATCCCCTAAAAAACTCTTCAATTCATTGACCAAAATTAGGGGTGGACCACTCATGAATCGCCTTCTCCTTATCTGGAGTTATCATATGGCCTTGTTCAAACATGATGTTTCCCAGGAAGATGACCTAGGACTTAAAGAACTCACACTTACTGATTTTCATCGTAAGGTTAGCTGCACTTAATCTCTCCACCACTTTCCACATGTGTATTGCATGGGACTCTTGATTAGTGGAAAACAACATAATATCATTCTTGTAGGCCACCACACACACACCCGGAAGGTACCCCAATGACGCGTTTATATGATGTTGGAATATAGCAGGTGCATTTTTAAGTCCAAAGGGCATACATGAACTGAAAACCCCTTTTCTAGTTCAGAACGCAGTGAACCACTCATAGCCCTTCTTGATCCAGATCTGATTAAACTCATTTAAGCATCACAGTTTGGAGAAAACTCTAGTCTTCTCCACATAGTGAGCAATCTGAGAGTCCAATGGAATGGAATGCAAATCTTTTAAAGTGACATTTTTTAAGTCCATAATCTACGCATGGGCGTAGAGTACCATCTGATTTCTCCATAAAAAGAAGTGATGAGCATAATGGAGAGGTACGCTGAGTTATCGTGACTTTAGCTAACTGCTCCTTGACCCACACATTAAACGCTGCCTCCTCCCATACAGTCAAGGGGTAAATGGGAGAAGATATTTACACCAGATTAACGGTGAGTTTGAACTTACAATCAAACTCTGAATGGGCTGTGTAGTACATTGGATGAAGCCGCATCAGATGAAGATTCCCGTTCTTCCAGACAGGAAGATAAGAGTACCTCCAAAGAGGGCTCAGCTACGGAGTAAGCTGAGTGTGTGGACTTTGGGCCATTGGGGCAAATCTACCTGAGAGTCAGCCTCAGACAAGATGACAACTAATTTATGACCATTCTTCAAAGTTAAAGACAAGGTATTGTCTTCCAAGTTGGTCCTGACGTCAAACTTTCGTCACCACTCAACTCCTATAGTAATGGGGTACAAGAGCTTTTTAAGCTTAAAAGCGGCCATCCAAATGATATTTACAAAATTAATAGTCCACTAACCCCAGAACCTTCGGCGTGGTAATATCCTAGAAACCCCTCCTCTAACTATACCACCTGGAAAGTATTTCAACATAAGGTAGTAGGCTAGGTTTTGGTCAATAAAATACTCAGAGGCTCATGTATCCGCCAAAATAGATGTAATAAAAATCCCTAAAGGGGCTGAAAGGATGGCATTCAACAAAAATGTACAGATGGTCCTTAAAACAAAGCAGATAATGACAACACCTCACCAGAAAACTCCTCATCAGGCATAAGCATGCCCCCAGGTTAAGTTTTTGCATCAAAAAATGGTGAGGACACATATCCAACCATATCTTCAGCAATTGCAAAAACTCTAAAATTTAAAAGGAGCCCCTTTTCCATTTCCTATATTCTGTAGATCATGGTAGGGGTCAAACGTGGGTTTTCTGGGGTAATTTGGTACACAGAAATAGGGTCATCGTCAAAGCTGCTAGCGCTGACAATTGGGTCGTTTTTTATATATGATTTTCATTATAAAACGCAATTTTGGGCGTCATCAATCCCATACCTGCTCCAATGACCAATTGTTCATCGTTATCCAGGGCCATATTTTCAAGCCCTTTGTCAATGTTCCAGCATGCACTGTGGGAATATGGTGCAAAGAAAAAACGTTTTGGTTAATTTTTTTACAATAAATTGAGGGCTAGACTCTTCTGGACCATCAAATTCCGCCAAAACTGGGAGAGAATTGGTGGGGTGCTATTCTTTGTTCAAGGGAAAACCCATAGTCTTTGGCTTCATATTTGTAGGGTCCGCCAAGAGTGACATCCTAGCAATGGAATCAACTGAGACATTTAATTTAGTTTTGGGGCTGGATCCCTGCTCTCCTTCAAATCTTGCCAAAAACAAATTAATGAAAAATAATATTCCTCCTTTTTAGAGGCGCGCGCGAGTTTTTGGAGTCCATATTGTTAGTGGCTGCCACGGGTGAAACCATGACATTCAAATTACCTAACCCTTTGCGAGTTGGGGTGGGGAAATATTCTTAAAATGCTCAATAAGATGATCAAATCCAGCAGGGGAAGCATAACATATTAAAGTGTCCATCTCAGAGGCATCCAAAGCATCATGGAAAAATGTCATTCTGGAAATGATGGACACAGGTAAGCCCAAGACACAGGGAGATTCATGAAAATAAGGGCATCCTAACGTCCAACCCCAGTGACAACTGACCATGGGAAGATTGCAAGTGGCAGAACAAGGTTGCTCTGCCCACAAGGGTCCCTCTAAATCTTCAATAAACTCTAACACCCACAACACAATATTATAAATATAGAACACCCAGGCTGGCGCCCAAGGTAGAATCTGACCCAGCCACTCAACTCCTGATGGAGGAGAATCAGGGCTGTTTTTATTATAACTGCAAGAAGTGTTTGTAAACTTAAAGCCCAAGCACCTGGGCCTTGAACGGTCCATACACACCATGCACTCACCAAAAGGGCGGAAGTTGCACTGCAAGAAGCAAAAAGAGAAAAGCCTAACTTGCGCACTGCCAAAGAGAATAATATCACCGTGGATAAAAACGTCATAACCACGGTGCACAGCTAAAGAGACCATATACCACTATGAAGGCTTTCCACTCATAATATGTCTTGGAAAGACCAAAAATTAAGTTGTTCAACTAATGTAAGGAGTGTATATGTAACGCTCCTGTTCCGGTAGAGTAAGTGGACGAGGGCCCAACCCACTTCTAAGGGATACTCCGCTGAGGTAAGGGTAAACAAATCATCGCCCAGAAGGCCAGTGTAAATAAGGGTGCAAACAAGGATGACACACATTTAATAATATTGGACCTCTTGAAATTCAGCAACCAGACTAAATAAATGCACATAGAAAACGTAAACCTAACGGTAATTCTTTTAAAGGAAGTCGATTAACAAGGAAAGTTGGTCTCAAGGATCATAATTAAATTATGGGGGAGAGCCATCAATCTGCAAGAGCAGTGCTAATCCTATGTGAACCAATAGGCGCACAATACCATCAGGCATGCTATTATAACTTGAGATGGTCTAAACTCAAGTGATCAGTTGTAATTGGATCCTACCAGTTTAGTGATATTATGAAAGAACGGGTTTGGAAACCCCATTCTCCAAGTAGCCAAACCAAACCATCTTCATTGATACTGTAGCTGGTGCTTTTTAACTCCCCGGCTGTAACGCAGGGCTAAGCATCACGCACATCCCCAGGACCAACCAGGTCATATCTCTCCTGCACCCAGCGTTGGTCCGAGGTATGTTGCAAGTCAGAAGACCTTGCAACTTGATCTTTTTGGCCTCAGGACGTCCATACTTGTCCTAGAAGTCTGTGCCCTCAATATGTCATTTAGCCAAGGCTAAAATAATACATCTGTTGTTAGCTTTGAGATGCTGCGTTACCTATTATGGACTTTGTTTTGTGTGGAGTAATCATTGCTTTAATTTTGATTTATTGTGTGAAAGGATGAGAAATTATCAACCCAGAAGATGTCATCACCAGAACCCAAAAGCTTCTAGGGTTATGGAGACTACAGAGTTGGACTTTCTATAGCTTAGAAAGTTGGAAATGAAAGGCTAAAGACAGTTGGCATTGGAGGCAGATCTTTTGGTGGGGCCTTGTGAGTCGTGGGTGAGTAGCCTAATTTTGCAGAGAGTTGTGGAAACTAGCCTTAATTTAGGGTTTTTTCAAACAGCAGCATTTATGATAGTGCAGCAGGCTGAAGTGCAACTTGGAATTGTTTCCATGATTGGTGCAGGCAATTATGTCCTATAAAGGTCTGTTATTGAATAATGGGCCGCCTCATTAGGCGGAAAAGTCACGGTGATCTTCCAAGTGTTAAGCCTAAGGTAACGGAGTCATAAAACTACCAAGTTGAGTGCCTTTGGTCAAAAATTACATGCTGAGGAGAAAAGCCATCAACAGAAGGTGGTAGGAGGAATATATTGGTTGAGGGAAGCGCCAAGAGGTGGCAGCTAGGTAATATTTGCTAGGCCATTACAGCGATATTTTATTTGTAGATATGTTTTATTTAAACGGTTGCAACTAGTATTGGTTAGGAATTTAAGTTTAATAGTGAACTGTCCTGGTCATCTAAATCTTTAAAGTCAAAGCTTAATTCAGGTGGCAGTTCTTCATTAAGGTTAGGTTTTTAATTTAGCTGCTAATTTTACATAACTTCTTTATTTAACGTTGAGGTTTCTGGGCTGTCCAGTTTTAAGATTAAATTGGGCGGTTTAGTGTTAAAACATATCATATATTAAAAATTATTAGTTGAGTTCTTAAACTTCCATCAATTTTGACTACTGCTGTCTTAAAACTTTTCTTTCTCATTGCAATCACTTTTGCAACCTATTCAATTCAAGACTGAATCTAGTTTAATAATCTCACATAGGATATTAGTCTGCGCCCATGTCAGGGAGCAGTTGGGCAAGTAAGGTAAGAGGAGCAGGTGGAAGGCCCGCGGCCTCCAACATTTGAAAACGCCCCAAAGAAACTGGCGGAATAGACAAAAATTTTAAAAAAAACTGGCGGTCACTATTTCCCCAGAGATACTCGCATGGCAAGCACGATGCAACCAGTACATCAACACGCCACACTCCCAGCCACTTTCGTTGGTGGAATTCAGAGTCCGCATGTTTCTGGACATCCAACAAACGGCCTTATGGGAAAAATTTTGTGAAGATGTGCACACGTTTTCCTGATCACGGTGTATGTCGCACCTCACTCCATGTCATGCAGTTGGCTGGACCTAGGTTTCAAAAGCAAAGAGGCAGCAGATGAGGCTGCAGCAGTGCGCGTAGTGGTTGACCTCCCCAAAGGGCAATGGGTCATTGAAACCAAATGCACCAGTTGGACAAAATCAAACCAAATTTTCCTCATATTTGACTTTTTGCCTATTACAGTAAAACGTGACATTTTGGAACAACACCTGAAAGATGGCCTCGCCATATATGGCGAAATACAATCTTTCAAAATGCAACACTTCACGCTGATGCCACACCTGTGCACCGGCAAAGCCATCACAGTCTTGACCCCAACTGAGGAGATTGTGAAGGACCTAACCCAGATCCCGCACTCCACTTTTATTGATATTGCAGGGCATACCACCCACCCATTCCAGGTGACCGTGGACAGTGCGCCCCCCATTTGCACCCACTGTGATGCATTTGGCCATAAGGCACATGCATGCCCCACCAAGGAGGGCGTCACATTCCAAGAGCACCCCTCGGCGGCCATGGCCAGCGGAGAGGTGCACTATGAACCAACCATAAGCACCAAAGAGGCTTTCCCGCGGGGAGCACAAGGCTGCTACCTACTGGTAAAGCCTATCTCCCCACAAGAGTGGAAGAAGGCCAAGCAGGTCCACAGGGCCACGGCCAAGGAAGCAGCCAAAGCCACCACTGCTATCCCACACTCACAACGCCAGGAGGACATGGAAACCAATGTGGTGGAAGCAACTTGGGAATCCCTCAACCAATCATATTGGAAAGCCCATGCCAAGCAGGCCACTCAATCTGAGGATCTGATGGGAAATTTGATCTCACCCAATCGTTGCACCCAAGCCCCAGTCAAAACTGACTTGGGACCTAATCCAACTGAAAAATTTTTTTTGACTCGCTCAATGGTGCACCAAACTCATCTGCACCACAAAAAATTTGTCCGATGTTGGGAAAACAAAAAGTGAAGGCTAAAGCCAATGCAACTCTTTCCGCAAAAATTAACAAAAACCCCAATAGCGTTGCTGCTAACACCCACACTGCTGTGAAGGCCCATGGGGATCTAGAGGAGGCTGGCGGGCCTGGGTGCCCACCCCCCCACACCTAAGGTGCAATGGGGGAAACCTTAACTTTAGGGACATTGAACATCGCCGTACTCAAGGCCTCCCCATCCGGGGCTGGGAAACTGAGTTTTTTACAACACAATTTACCCGTGGATATCCTGGCCATCCAGGAGTCCCACTGTCCACGAGGTTCCAAGGAAGCTTGGAAAACAATGCTCCTACCATCCCTATCCTTTTGGTCAAAGCACTGTGGGGTGCTAATTTGGAAAAATAATTTTTTAAATTTTTATCCTCAGAAACATTCCTAAATGGCTGAGTGCTTGTTGTCACTTTCTCGTGGGCTGACGTAGTGCATGCAATCATCAACATCTATGCTCCAAATGGTGCATGCAAGTGTCAGGAATTTTTCTCATCAGTCAAATCCCTCCCACTACCCCCAGACTCTTTCCTAGTTGGTGACATGAACTGTTGGCTAAACACACCAATGGACCGGTGGCCTTCCTCACCCCATGCCCCCCAGGGTCATTTAGAACTGCGCGTTCTAAAGGCCATCCTCAGGTTAATGGATGCGCTGCCGTGACATGCCCCGCTGCTCAAAAATATGACGTGTCCCCACGTCCACAATGGCCAATTAAGGTACATGACCCACATTACCTTATCCTAACGCCGGCAAAATTCCAATCCCACATCTCCCACTTCAAAACAACAAAAATGGAATTCTCTGACCATTGACTGGTCTCGCTAACCTACCACCTACCTGTCACAGCTGCTAAGGCCCCACAAAGGTGCAAAATCCGCCCCTCCGAGCTTGCATCGCCAGGATTTTCCATGTGGGTGGAAGTGGCAACTTTAGCAAAAAAGTTTGCTGCACCGTTTTGTGTGGACCCCATTCCCACATGGGCAACTTTTTAAAGATGACACCATTCGCCACTCTCACCATCTCTCCTCCAGATGCTCACGAGCCACATTGGCAGTCATTTCGCATGCTCTGGCAGAGTTGGCACAACTGGAGTCCAACATCCCAGCTACAGGATACAGCTCTGCGTGGGGCCAGAAGTGGGTGGAGGCATCCGCCCACCTCAACGCACTCAAAAGGCAACAAAAACATCGGGTTTGTGTTCAGTACAGGGCCACATGCATCACAAAAGGTGACAAGTGCACCGCATATTTCTTTAAAAAAAAATTTGCACCACGCCAGAGCGTGGCCTGCACACAGGTGCGAAGATTGGATAACTCCATTGCAGATACGCCAGCTGAAGTGGCAATCAAAACACAAAAGTATTACTCTGAGTTGTACCAATCCAATTTAATTCAGCCGGCCAAAGTGGCAAATTCTCGACCAAGCCCACATCTGCACCATTTTCCAATACCTGGAAATAATGAATTTGTTTACTATGACCAAATTATGGACAGCCATGCGCGGTGCGCCAAACTGAAAATGCCCAGGCCCAGATGGTATTCTATATGAGTTCTACAAAAAGTATTTCAAATATATATCCCCATTGCTGCTCGCCTCACTTAACCAAAGCCTGTTGGAAACGCGCCTCCTACCAGGGGGACATGAGGCCTTTACCGTCACACTCTTCAAAAAAGGGGATAAGCTAGACTTAGCCAACTGGCACCCCATTTCTCTAACAAACACAGACACTAAAATTTTAATAAAAATCATGGCTAACCATTTAGGGACTGTAGCATCTGCCACCATCTCCCCAGAACAATTTGGTTTCATACCCAGAAGGTCAATTAGGGATAACGTGCACTCTGTGGCTAATGTATGTCAATCCACAGCCTCTGGGGCACTTGTATTCTTAGACCAACAAAAGGCCTATGATAGAGTAAACTGGGAATACCTCAGGGCCTGCCTCCATCAGTTCCGCTTACCCCCTCGCTTCATCAACTGGGTAATGCTGCTCACAGAATCTGCAACAATGGCAGTACATGGCCCTGGCTTCCTAACGGAAGTAGTCCGCCCTCAAAGGGGCTTGCGACAAGGGGAACCCTCAGCCCACTCTTATACAACTTCAGCCTTGACCCACTACTGCGAAATGTGAATGCCCAACTCACTGGGGTCCATGTGCCAGGACAAGCCCCAGTCAAGATAATGGCGTTCGCAGATGATTGTGTGGTTGGGGTGTCTAATAGTCAAGATGCACGCGCGCTTGAAGCTCTCATCCAGGATTATTTCTGGGTTAGCCACGCGGACTGAACGCTTCCAAAACTGAAATCATCCTCCTTGATCGGTTTCAGAACTGCTGGACCCCAGCAATTAGTTCCCAACCCGGCCCATCTGCTCGCCCACGTCCTCGCCCCACAAACTCAACACACACCGCCCCACTGGTGCTCCCCTTTGTGCCACGTCCCACCATAGGACCGGTACGCCATCTGGGTGTGTGGATGGAGGCAGGTGGTTACGCGTCAGCAGTAATGGAGTGCCATATTCTGGACAACGTGACGAAGTGAATGGCCTCTCTCAGAGCCCACCCTACTTCCCTCACTGGCAGGATTGTTTTAGCCAACTCTATGCTCCTCTCCAAAGTCTGGTTAAGAGCCCACGCCATCCCCTTCTCCCCAAGCTTCTTCAAATCCTTGTATGCCTTGCTGCAAGGATGGCTTTGGTCAGGCAGCCCTCCACCAGTACGGCTAGAGGTCATGTTTGGCCCTCATCATCATGGTGGCATGGGCCTACTTGACTTCAAAGCCCATGCTGCCAAGATCCTGGGCACCTGGATTGTGGCCATCACCGCCCCTACACTCCCCTCCCAACACTGGTCCCGCGCAGCCTGCTCCAACTTCTCTCGCGCCTTGGGGCTCAACAATCCATTGAACCCCCACTCCCCGATGAAATACCTCGCATCACACACATCAGCCACAGGTCCTCACGGGACTAAAACCCACTACAAACGAATCCTACTCTCCATGTGGAGCGCTGAGTGGAGAATTTGTATTAGCGGACATACAACCCAAAGAGGCCGCCCCTCTCCTCAGTTCACACAAGAGGTACAGGGGCTACCCATCCATGATGGCGTGATCCCCATTTGGCCCCATGTCCTATCCAGGGTGGACTACCTGGACATGATGGACATCCCTTACTCCATTGAGACCCAAAAAAATATCTGGAAATATGTACACCATCCTCCGTTGCAGCCTCAAGTCTGCTCCCATGTGTGGCGCTGCCTGAGGCGGGTGTATCGTACAGCTGAGCGCTCTAACACTTTACACTCATCCTGTGTCGTTTATGGCCAGTATGGAACGCTGTTCCACCGCCTGGAGAAGTGCCCTACCCCTAAAGTGATATGGCGCGAAGTTCAACGTCTGCTGGGCCAGGATCAAACGCATCCCTTCAGTCTGTCAAGAGATATGTTTGCTCTATCAATGGCCTCCTCTCTTCCACCCTCCCTCTGTGCTTTAGTGGTTGCAATCGCCATGTGGACCATCCACACGATTATCTTAGATGCCATCGCAGGCTCCACCCCCACCCTCCCAGAAGCTGTCCACAGATTCTGGTCTCATTTGGTGGACCACTTTCAAGCGTGGATGTTTGGATACCTCCCACCGCATCACTGACAGCTGGTCTCCTCCTGGTTCCCAGTCTGGTTCATCAAATCAGACCCCTTTCTCCACACGTGTTCAGTTGTGGCTACGGCCCCTCCACACGTTCCCTCCCCCTCCCCATAGTGGCGTTCCTGCTGGCAACAAGAGATAGCATCGCTTCTCTGAGGTGCCTTCCCTGGTACTAAGTTTTGTCTCATCTGAGTCATTTTTGGAAGTGTCCGTCCCATGGTCAGCCTTCCCCGCAATAAATTTAAAATTAGTTGAGTTCTTAAAAATCTTGGGTTAGAGCGGCTTAGAATTTTGGGCTTTAATGTTAAGCTTATTTTTACATGGGGCCATTTATTTGATTAGGTTTATTGAGTCTATCATTGATTCAGCCTGGTTTCTTAATCTGGATGATTTTACAAGTATTTTAGTACTAAATGTCTGAAGGGTTTAGAGTAATTTGAAATTGGGTTAATGATTAATTGTTAGCTCAATTAAAAACCACTTTGGTTCATTGGATGGGTAAGGGTTGTTGACTCCTTATTTTCACTAATTTTACCTAAATTGTTAGATAAAAATAAATAGATAATAATTTCATAGATAAAATAAAATATTAAAGTGATTAAATTTTGAATTTATAGGCCCTCATCTCAGTGTCAAAAGAATATTGTTTGGTTCCTTGGCAGCCTTAGCTGAGGAAAACAAAATTGGTAAAAAGGATTTTATTATGGCTGGTCCAATGCTGCTGTCAGAACAGCGAGGAGTCTCAGTGCAGAGAAACAAGAGAGGTGTGGATGCTTCTGTTTTGGCTGTATATTTTCATTGTTTGAACAGTGATGAATTTTGGTGGAGAGAAGCAAAACTGGCTCAGAACCATTTAATTTAACTGTTCTGACACCATCATTAGAACAGCTGGAGCCTCAGCACAGGAAAGCAAAAAGGGCGCAAAGAATGCTAATTTGGCTATTCCATCGTTGGAACAGCATGGATCCTTGGCACCAGGAGGTGAGACAGGTGCGAGGTCGTTTGGTTTAGCCAATTTAATTTTCTTATCAATATTATTGGCAAAGATATCTTGCTTTCTCCAGAATAGCTTTAGTTTGTCCTTACAGTGTATGATAGCATCAAGTGTTATGAGATAGGGAGGCTGGTGTTTACCTTTATGCTTTGATTTAAAAAATGCACTAATATCTCAACCACTAAATTCTTTTTTGATTCCTTGACATTATGGTAGGTAGCTGTCCAATCAATAGATTCTAATTCTATTTGATAATTTTTTACTAAGCTATATATAGTATCTGGGTAAGTTTGTAGTTCACTTAAATTATCAGTCTTTAGAATAATTTGACATGTTTAATATTATTATAGAATTATATTTTTTACTTATTGGAGTGGACCCATTGATGTACACTAATATTATTGTAATTTCTGTTAATCAATTTTGCAAAGATATGTCTTTTCTGGGTAGCCTCAGAAGCACCTAGCAGAATTTACCAGTGTTGGTTTTTCTGTTTTATGATTTTTTGATAGCTGTTTTTTAAGCCTAAAAATTATTAGTCTTTAAAGCATCAGCATTATTACAATCAAATAAAACATCGCTAAGGTAAATATATAGCTCTTTAAAACTTTCCAGGGAGATGATTCATCACTAAGGCAAATGAACTTTGGCAAGATGGTTGATAAATTGATGAAACTTAACCTATCATTAGTAGGTACATAAATTTGAGTGAATGTTTTGCGAAATTAAAAAATTATATATTTAAAACTAAACAATATGTACAGGTCATTAATTAGCACTATAAATAGTGACAATTGATAGTTTGGTATAAGAAATGACCAGTGCAAAACTTGTTTGAATTAAAAATGAACAGGTTTCACTATCCTAGATTTTTATACATGATAAAGGGAAATGACAAACAGATAAAGGTGCTTAAAGCTAAAATAAAGAAAGGGATAAGGTGAGATAAGCCAGAAATAAAGTCTTGTTTACCACGTAGAAAGATTAATAACTTAGATAGGGAAATGACCCTATCTTCTGGTTAGTGGATCACTTGAAAGGCGAATTATCAGGAGTTTATTGGTCATAAATTCGGCGTTATTACTGGAAATCACTCAGTGCTTTAAAACAAAATGTTTATAATATTTTGGGCCCCAATCTCAATAGAGTATTGATTAATTTATAAGTATAGATTTATGTAAATAATACTATTTTGGGAGCCTAAAGTTGAGGCTTCACCTAAACTAGGGCAAAGTCTGACAATGTCATAGTCTGAAAGCCTTGACATCAACTCTTCATACAATTTATTATTGTGAGGTGTGAGAGGATGTTAGAAAAGCTCACCACCAATGTGGTGTCAGTGAGCAGGTGAGTGTAAGTTATGGAAATTGATTAATTTGAAAAAAAGAATACGTCACCACTTTAGTAGCGTCTTTTTTAAAGAAAAAACTGGTGTTGAAATAGCCCTCAAAAGGGTGGAAATCAATAATGCCAGATGGCACTAAAAATGGAAGTGTAAAGATTGATTGTTGCTTTTTTGATGTACAGGAATAAACGCCTGTTGTTGACTCAGAGGCAAAAGCAAATGTTAGATAAAGGGTGGTTAATAGGGGGAGGGTGAATTGGGTGTATTTTTGCAAGGTGGAGTGCTAAGTACTTGGGGGAACATAACTGCTGATTAAGTTCAGTGGACTGGATGAACCATTCTGAATGCATGTTGTAAAGCGGCAACTGCACAGGTTTGATATCTTTTGATAGAAAAATATAAATGTTTCCTGTTTAAGACAGGAAGTGCTATCTGTGACAAGAATTGGTTTAACCATAAACTAACAATGAAATAGAACATTTACTAGAAAAGGCTAGTAATAAAAAACACAATTGTTTTATTGAAAGGGAATTGCGGTATAAATAGGTGGCCAGTGGCAATCAAATGACAGCCTATCATACTTTCAGAAATGGTTGCTTAAAGTCTTATCAATTTAGTCATTGACTTATAGCATTCAGTTATGCTACTT
>JAKSZP010012720.1:0-22308 GCA_022478985.1 Massospora cicadina
CAGATCCATCCTTTTGATTGGGAAAAATTTAGTATATTTAGATATCCTTGCTCAAATCAAAGATTCACTTTCTAGAGGCTTAACGGTTTTAGAGTAACGCTCTTGAAAATGTTAACCTTGAAAGGCTTAATACTTAATTAAAGCCGCCTCAAGCAGAAGAAACATATATCAAAGATAAAGCATAATTTAATAATTGCTCAAATAAATCATAAGTAGCTCTTTCGAGAGACTTAAACTAGAAAACTTAAGCATCGCTAAAAGGTTCAAGTTTGGCATCGCTAGAAGGGTCAAGTCTGGCTCTCTTGAGGAGTTTGTTGTATTCTCCATAAACATTTACTCTGAAAGGGGCCAACACGTCGTAGCTGTTTCTGGGTGCTTTGAAATAATATGTTACGCTTATATTTTTTGTTCTGTAACTGTAGGATCCGCCGATGGATGCCACAAATATTTTGTTTAAAGTGAGAATTTTACTTTTTAATAAAAATAATAAATAGCGCTTTGTTAAAGTTTTTTAAGTTTTTTATTGTTTAAGCAGGGAAAATCCAAAGAAGGTCCTTTTTTCAATACTAGTATTTGCTATTTAAACTAGTTCAAATTTTGAGACCATGGGTATTTGAGGCAAAAGTATATAAAGCTGAGTCATCTAAATTAGGAAATATAGGCTTTCAGCCTATCATATTGAAGATAAATATTTTGAGGCAAAACTGACCCATGTGGTAACAATTTGATGTATTATATCCAATCACCAGCAAGTAAAATCTTCTCACCTCAGTGGTGGTCAGACTCATGTAATAATAATTGGCTAATTTGTACCCTATCATCATCGAGTAATATCTTCTCACCTCGGAGGTGATCAAACCTGTGTAGTAATAAACACCCCAAATTTGGCTAAGAAGTTGGAGTAATCCTATTATTAGTTATTACCTTTTTAAGCCATTTTTTATTATAAACCATATCTTTCTGATAGTTAGGATTCCACTGAGAATCTGCCAAGGTCTTTTTGCCATGGGTACTCATATCATTGATAACCTCAATATTATTTGAAGATTGGGCAGGTGATAGGCCAATCATGGTAGCAGATTTGGAGGCACTCATACCTCCAATATTCTTTTTCTTAAGTTGAGAAGGAGATTATCTGACATTGCCTCCCTCAAGAATGTTGGGGGGTGTAGGGTTGTAGGAAGTGGCCATGTACCCATTTTATGATAATTCCTGTAGCCAAAGACTTTATAGAATACTCATTTCCTCTCTTATACATGATAGTAAATGGCCCCTCCCAGATTGATCCAAGTTTGCTACTATAGGGAGTTATACAATTGTGGTAATATAAAACCCTATCCGGCACTTGGTAAGAAGGTAGAGGAGCTCAGAGCTCATTGGCATCTTGTCCTTATTTAGTAACCATTTTTGAAAGGTTGGTATAATATACAGGTAAGGTGGGAAGCGGTGTACTCAACTATGCAAGAGTATTCCTTCTTGCTGGGTTCATTATTGGCTAGAACTAAGGGGACTTCATAATTGAGTAACAAAAACCCTTGCTTCATATTGATAATGCCATCATATTCAATCATAAACTGAGTATCTATAAGCATATCATAAGCATTATTATCTAAAGCCACTGTGGGGGCTGATAGAATAAGCTTCCCAATATGAAGGGGAAGGGACAAGTAAGCACCCAGTGTGAAGGTGTTGTTGGGACCAGCGGTTCCAAAGTCTTGGTTGTACTCCAAGTCAGGTGCAAGTTTGATCTTTTTCATCAACTTTGAGGAGATTACATTCACCGGGGAGCCTGTATCTAAGATAGCCATCACCCAAACTTTTTGGATAACCACTTCAACCTTTGTAAGTATCCCCCCAAAAGTGGGCGGTAGTGCTAAGACCTCCTTAAGATGGAAATTGGAGGTTAATTTGCATGCGGTCTCAGGGTAATTTTCCTGGATGGACTGCATGGTATGGCCATGCTGGATAGGGCAAATAAGGTGAGACAACATCTCATCTGCATCGCTGGTAGTATCAATAACAACTGGCTCCCCTAGAACTTGGCAGATATATGTCTCTTCAGGTATGGTGGCTTCATCTACTCCTCCAGCATTCAAGAAATTGGGGACTTCCACTTCAGCAGGTACTCCTACAACGTAATAGCTAACCTCATCTGTACCTCCCTCAGAATCATCCCCTGGGGTATTAGTAACACAAGGTACTGGCATAAGTTGTTTAGATGTTTCAGGCATATGAGATTTGTCAGCAATAGGTGTGCCTTTCCCTATGCTGACATTTCTTTTCCCTGCTCCTGTTCCTCAGCATCAGCTTTCTTTTTCCAGCACACAGCCTCCTTGTGTCCAAACTTGTTGCAGTATTCGATCTGAGGGCATTTAGGACGTTTTGCTTTGGGGTTTTGCTCTTCAGGGCCCATTATCTGAAGGGGCTCCTTCTTGTCTTCAATAGCTAAGGCCTGAGGCTTAGGCTTTGAATCCTCAATGGTTAAAATGCGAGGATGAGATACTGCTCCATGTGAAACTTTGGGCTTATGAAAATCAGTGACATCTATTAACGCCTCTTTGATGTCTTGAATGGTATGGAAATAGCATTTAACTGAGGTGATGTACATCACTAGCGATGAGTAAGTAGCCACTCCAGTCAAAACGGCAGCTACAGCATCATCCAAAGTCAATATCTTTGAAGTTAACAATGTCTGTGCTTCCATATAAAATTATTTTGCAAAAGTGACCACTGACTCTCGTTTTTGGATACTCATATGCATAAAAGCTAGCTTTTTCATACTTAAAGCCTGTTTTGAACCAAATGTGTTTATGAGGGCCTCTTTAACCTCAGACCAGGTGCTAAGAGCATCCATATGTGGGACCATCACCTCATGTGCCATGCAGCCCAAACAGGAAAGGATATGTTTGGTCTTCTGATGATCAGTCACCCCTTCCATAGCTGCTTCATAAATATAATAAAAATGAAGCAATGCTACCCTCGCCGGGGATAAACTTGTCTTTAAATGTTGGTTTGAATGAATTATAGTCATTCCCGGTAAGGGTATAAATAGCTGGAGCTTCTGCTTCTGAGGTTTCAGAGTGGTAGCTTATCTGATCAAAGGCCTGTGAAAGGTGATCAAACTGGTCATTCATGGCTTCAAGCCAGGTTTCCATTTTAGAGAGGGCTTCTAGGGGCCCAGATTCACATAGTCTCAGTTGAGCTTCAATCCCTGATTTATGAGTTTCAAGATCTTCCACTCAGCTCTCCATTGTAGTGACTTAAAAATGGAGTTGTGACACCAGCGAGCTTAGGTTTGGTTGAGCAGAATCCATAGCTTTCACATGGTTCTTCAGCTCTTCTTTGATTTGTTTACACCCTTTATTGCCATGAGGGTATGAGCTTGGGCCTTGTACTCCATCCTTGATCTGTTTATACTTCCACTTGACCTGTGTTAATCAACTAAATACTTCTTTCAACAGCACAGGACTTTCCGGTGAAGCTTTTATCACTTTTGCTTCAGTTTTGCATTCAGTCAGATGATGTACCAAATATTTGGTATTTTCAAATGAAGCTTTGAGAGCTAGCTCCTTTTCTAGCTGAACAACCTTGGCCATGAGGGTGGTGGTGGCACTAGATGGTTCAAGCAACAGATGACATTCAAGCTCATCAACATGTAAAAAAACCTGAATTAACTGTTGCTCCACCACAGCCACACACGATGTTTATATTTCTCTTAAAGGATGGAGTAGGAGGCTGAAAAGTTACAGTGCATTTGCTCATTGTACTTTTCAAATTCATTAGCAAACTCCTCTAACAACAAGCGGGTGCTAGCAGATGAAGCATTCAGTTCATCCCAGAATATCTTCATGGCCTCCTCAACATACTTTACAATCCCAGTGTCCATAGTAGTAAGTTGATCATGCAACTGTATGATGAAGTTTCGATTAGCTTCCACACCAGATTTAACTGCTCCAAGGTGTTTGGAGGTCAGTTGGTATAACTTATCATAAGCTAAATTAAGAGCTGTATGAGTATCTAGGTGTCAATATAACTTTTTGTGATGTCCAGCTAAGAGATGCATCATGTATACCAAGGCAGGGTGAGCAAACTTGCATACATAGGTGGTCAAATTTTGTAAGCTGACCATAGGTCTCTGGAGGACACTAGTCTTATGAGAAACAAGTGGTGTTCCTCAACCAGCAATGCTCATTTGTGGGATACAATGTTGCCAGGGTTAAGGATGCTATGAGTAAGGTCTCTCACAGCTTCAGTAGCTGTCCAAGTGATGCAATAAGACTCAGGTGTTAATATACACTCAAATTATTCTTCTTCAAATATCAAAGCAGTAGGGCTGCCCATTTGATCATGGTCTTCAGTTCCTTCCCTATTTTATACCCAATGGGTGACACTCTCCATTTCTTTAGTACTTATCAATGTATTTAGAGGATCTCCCTATAATGAGCACCAGTTTGTGGGAACTGCCTATGGATACCACAAATATTTATTTAAATTGAGAATTTTACTTTTTAATAAAAATAATAATAGTGCTTTGTTAAAGTTTTTTAAGTTTTTTATTATTTAAGCAGTGCAAACCCAAAGAAGGTCATTTTCTTGATACTAGTATTTGCTACTTAAACTAGTTCAAATTTTGAGACCATAGGTATTCAAGGTAAAATTATATAAAGCTGAGTCATCTAAATTAGGAAATATAGGATTTCAGCCTATCAGATTAAAGATAAATATTTTGAGGCAAAACTGACCCATGTGGTAACAATTTGATATATTATATCCAATCACCAATAAATAAAATCTTCTCACCTCAATGTTGGTCAGACTCATGTGGTAATGATTGGTTAATTTATACCCTATCATCATCAAGTAATATCTTCTCACCTCAGAGGTGATCAAACCTGTATGGTAACAAACACCCCAAATTTGGCTGAGAAGTTGGAGTAATCCTATTATTAGTTATTACCTTTTTAAGCTGTTTTTTATTATAAACTATATTTTTCTGACAGTTAGGATTCCACCAAGAATCTGTCAAGGTCTTTTTGCCATGGGTACTCATATTATTAATAACCTCAAAATTATTTGAAGATCGGGCAGGTGATAGGCCAATCATAGTAGCAGATTTGGAGGCACTCATACCTCCAATATTCTTTTTCTTAAGTTGAGAAGGAGATTGTCCAACAGTAACCAAAGGGATCATAGGTATTATATTCTACTCTTGTGCTATGCTCCACATCATCTCCTACAATCCTGAATAGTTAGCAAAGGTTTAAACAACTCTTACTTAAAGACAGCCTACAACTCGTTAGAATCATGAAATTCAAATTTAATATCCAGCGATTCCTAGGGGCAATTAACTTTTATCCAAGTCACTTTGATAGGATGGTTTTCCATAATGCCAAGGGCATAATATGCAGCTTCATTTAAGGTGATTTGGGTTCCTGAGCATTTGCAGATATCAGTAACGTGAGCGACGGTGGAACGGTTTTTGACTGTAACTTCAAGGCATGCTCCACACATATCAACATAGTGATAATACTTGTCTCTTCCGACAGCCACGTGGTTTTATAATACTTGGAAGAATACTCACAAACCCCTCCAGCTTCTGATAATTAGTACCTCTATAAAGTAAACTCACTCAAGGTGACCAGAGTTGCATCTGCGGAGTAATTCATGAACCCTTTAGAAGCTACAGAAGGATTGATGACTGTAAGGCAAAACAGACTAGAAATTATAAAATATAACATGTGGTAAAAGTTGATGGTGCTATGTTCTTTTATACCAAGCACTTGATCTAGACCACTACAAATCAATTGTTTTAGCTTAGTCAATTTTATGTTCAACCATCGAAACGATTTTGAGAAACCGTACCAAGAGAAACATATTCTCAGTCATGCAGCTTATTCTGCATTTCATAGTTCTATTTTTAGATGATCCTTAGCTATGCCTAAATTGTTATAGGCCATTTAAGCTTCGTACTTAATTTTATCAATTTAAATCAAGTACAGTAGGATCTCTGTATAGCAAACTTCTTTATATCAAAAATCTCCTTTATCGAATTTTTTTAAGTCCCGTGAAATTTTCCTATCCTACGAATAATAATGAAACAGGTTTCTGTATATCAAAATTTCAATATATCGAATTTTTTCTTAGAAACCATCAAATTCGATATACGGATGTCCTACTATAATTTAGTATTTGACTATATATGACCTAAAATAATAATATTTATTTTATAATCATGATTTTGGAATGCTTATCAGTGCACTAATTGTTCACAAACAGTCATTTACATGAAAACCGCCCTAATTGGATGTCATATATATTCTATTATTACAGTAATTAAATTATAAAACAACTCATTCTTTATCAAATTGCGCTGTTATTTGTAGAGTTGAAAAAAACTAAATCTAAGGGATCTAAAACAAGATATTTGGGCGTGAAAGATCTCAAATTTTATAGACATCACAAATTTATCTAAACATTTTGATGTATAGACTGTCATATCTGTAAAAAAACTTCTCATACCATAAGTATAAATTAATAAGCTGATACTTGCAGTTTGTTCTGCTTTCAGAAAAAAATGAGAAAAAAGAAACTCCTTTAAAAAAGCTCTAAAAAGTATGAAATAATCAAGAAATTATGCCTACTCAATAAAACCATTTTTTGTTGGTGCCATATTTTTTAAACTGAATTATAGAATTTTGTTCACAAATACAAATTATATCTTATGTCTGAATTGGGTCCAAGCGTAACCTATAAGCAACTTAGAATTTATAGTACTGAATATATATATATTATAAATATCTATTATAAGTAAGTCAAAATATGGCACTGACTTCAAAAAGGGTTTTATTGAGTAGGCATAATTTCTCAATTGTTTCATACTTTTTAGAGCTTTTTTTCTGGAGGTTTTTTTTTAAAATTTTGAGAAGTTTTTTTTCCCAAAAAAATGTTTTGAGAAGTTTTTTTCTAAAAAAAACTTTTACCACCAGTTTCCCCCCAAAAAAGTAGTGCATTTTAAAAGTGACTCTTTTTCCTACTTTTATATAATATTACTATCTCTATATATCCTTTTTAACACCTTACTATTTCTCTATAAAATTAAACTTATTATATATATTATATAGTATCTTATTTGCAAATATACTAAAGATTTATTTTATTAAATTTAATTAATTTTATTGGTCAAATTATAATATATTTAGCAATCACCACCTACTATACTTCATTTTATTAAATTTAAGTGATTTTATTGGTTAATGTATGCAGAATTTACTGATCACCATCTATAGTGATTCATTTAATCAAATTTGGTTGTTTTTATTAATCAATCCATGGTAAATTTATTGATCACTATTAAAATAATTCATTTTATCAAATTTAGATGAGTTTATTGGTCAAATTATGCAAAAAAGATAGCCATCTATAATGTTTAAGATCATCCCGCTATATTCTCACAAAGCCTGAATTCTGAACATACCTCCAGCCATAGGATATATATCATAAGAGATTTCACTAGGATTTGAACAAACAACAATTTAAAATTTAAGTTTAGAGCCAAAAGCTGAGCCAATTAAGCTAGATTTTTTTATAAACTCCATACTTTATGTAAAAATTAAATTTTAAGGAAAGGTAAGAGGGGAGGGCGGAATACAGGCGATTCAGCCAAGGGTAAAAAGGACTGAGGGTTTGGGCTGCTAGAGTTCTAGCACCTCTGACCATTGCTGATTGGCAATTGTAATTGCTAGCTACAGTACTAGCATTGGCAGTCTTACAGGCCATTCGATTCTCAGTCAATTAGTTGCCTCATTGCATATGACAAACGAGCTGGTGTGGAAAGCCAAACATGTTGCTTTATAACACCTGGGGATTAGGGCAAAAATTTTGAGATCTGACAGAGCTGATCAGAAATAATCTGAATGGTCTTCAATACCAAACCTCTGTGGTGGGGGCACTCATTGCTCAAAGCCTTGGCGACAAGCACACAGTGAATTACCCATACACAATAATGGTAAATGAAGGCTTGTAGTTGAATTGAAGTCATTCTCAGGGTTTTTGTGAAGAAAAGATCCTGTGATGGATGTATTCCTGGCGGCAATTGTTTTCCTGATAGGATGTAATGCATCCTGGTCCAGTATTTTTTGAACATGGCGCATTCATAGTAATAGTGGGCTATGTCTGCTTCTGGTTCAGCGCATATGGGGCATTCTTTGTGCTGGTAGTCCATCCTGCTGTGCTTGCCCAATTTGAATGCCCAATTTAGGATCTACCAGGTTACTGAATGCTGTTTGGTCATTACCAAACAGGAGTTCAGGCCTGAAATCAACTCCTTCATTGGGTAGTTGGTGTCATGGCCTTTAGTAGTCCAGTCATTTAGGATTTGTGGATGGGTGGGCAGATTGCGCCCCAGTTTTGGGAGCAGATCCCCATATTCTATCAGCGTCAATTTGTACCTTATTTTGATTGACTTGGTTGTATATTTGTAGGTAATTTAGTTACGCTTCTCCTAGCTCACTGCAGAAATCATTGTGGAATTACATGCTTCAATGTCCCTTTGAATTAGGTCAGCGTCTCAGTCCAATTGCTCAAATAACCGTCTGCCCTGGTGCACTGCCTGATTGCATAGTTGCCAGTAGTGTGGAGTACCTTTTTGGGAGGTTATCCGCGGGTGGTGCGCCATCCATTCACATATTGAGTGGGGAGAGACTGGCTCTTGGAGGCCTTAGGCTCTTGCTCCAGTTCACACCCCAAGCTAGGGTCAGGCAGCGCATGTGTATCTGTGTTAGCTTCAGGAACAACTTCCTCCATATACACCGGGCATGAGATGTATAGTCCAGGAGGTCCATGCCCACTTCATTCTTTGGTTTTGACAGGGCTTCCAGCAGTATTGGTGCTGCCTTTGCCTTGAACCACAGGAAGATTCGGAGCATTGTCCTGATTTTTTTCTCTAAGTTAGGGCTAATTGGCAGCACATGAGTGACATACCACAATTTCAAGAAGATGAAGATGTTTATTGCCTGCACTTTCTCCTCAAGGCATAGTCTGGCGCTCTTCCAGCATGCCATTTGGATCAATAAGCTTGACAATACTTCCTGTTTGGTCTCCAGTACCGCTGGTCCCTTATCACTGAAGAGTATCCTGAGGTATTGGATTGTCTGGGAGTTTGTTATTGGCGTTATGTCAGTTGGCAGTCTGAAGTTCAGTTTGCTGACCCTCATCACTGCAGTATTTGCCAAATTGTTTTTTGCGTTCGATGCTAGCTGATAGAGGTTTAATAGTTCCTCAGCACCCTGGAGGCTGGTCAGTGAGCTTATGCCTACTATCATATCATCAGTGAATGCTAGCACCTTCAGTGGCATTTTGTTAGGGTGAACTAAACCATGGAGCTTCACATCTGCTGCTGCCAGTAGAATGTTGGCTGCAAAATTAAAGAGTATTGGTGACATAGTGTCACCTTGTCAGAGACCTTGCCCAATAGGGATTTCGTTGGTTACGCTATCTGAAACAATAACTTTCATTACCAGGCCTGAGTACAGCATCATTATCCATGCTCAAAAAGTGTCGGGGATACTGACTGCCTTTAGTGCCTCATGAAGGAATGACTATGCTACTTGGTCATATGCCTTTTCCATGTCAAGGAACATAAGGTACCCCTGTTCAATGCCCCTCACATCCTGAAGTACACTCTGGACTGAACCAATGCTGTCCCATATACTACAGCCTTTGATGAAGCTGTTCTGGGCATTATGGAGCATGCGTGGTGCCATTGCCATCAGTTGATTAGATAGTATGCACGTGAGCAGATTATAATTGACATTTAATGGTGCAATCAGGCGCCAGTTCCAAAGTTGGTGTCTGAGGCCCTTTTAGTACAGAAGTACAATTTGGGTCTCTTGGCCTCCTGGAATTTGCTGGCCATTTTGTATACAGTGGTTAAAAAGGCTTTGAGCTCTGGCACAATGCGGTCTCAGAATATGCTGTATATTTCTGCACACATATTGTCAGGGCCTGGTGCTTTCATTCTTGGCGACTCCTTTAGCACCCTCTTAACTTCATTGATAGAGATTTCAGAGGATAGCCTGGTGACATCTTCCGGTGTACAGCCCCCCAGTGCTGGCTTGGACAGGTAAATAAGGGTTTTTGTCACCGATTTTCTTGTTTCTTGTTGTCAGAAAAGATCACCGTAGAATTGCTTGACCTCGCGCTTGATTGTTTCAGGGTCTATTGATACTCCCCCTTCCACTGTCTCCACTTCCCATATCCTAGACTTGGTTGGAATTTCCTTGAGGTGCTTCAAGCCCTCTTTAGTCATCGCCCCCACTAGGCTCTGATATTGGTAAGTCACGTTGGTCCATCTCTCTGGATCTTGCTTCATCATTATGGCCAATACTTTTTGTGTGTTGTTTGGTACTTTCTCCACCAGTCCTCGCTGTCCCACCAGGTGAGCCTCAGCCTTTCTAATTTAGACTTCAGCTGCTTCATAGTGGCAGTTCACTTGTAGGAGGTTGCTTTTTTGAACTACATACTATTATGCTTCATTTTTGCTTTGATCCAGATCCATCGTTCTATAGGGTTCAACTCCAGGTGGTTGTCCAGATACAATACCAGTCAATCCAGTCCAGCGTCAATCTTTTGGCGCCATTCCCCATCTCTCAGCATGGCTGGTGCCAGTTGCCACTTGCAGTTCCTTGGAGGTTTATTGAGATTGATATCCATGTGGATGACCATGTGGTCACTTTCAGCATTTATGCTAACCTCGCTGTTGGATGTCATTGGCTTGAGATATGATGACACTAGGATGTAGTCTAAATGTGATCCTGACAGTGGGGATCCAGCGGCGTCATATGACCACCACATTAAGTTGGCTGGGTCATCATCCTCTTTGTCAATTGTTAGGCACATCCAAGATTTGACTAGGTAATCTCGCATCTCATCAGCTTTACTGTTGGGACATTCTCTCATTGGAAAGTATCTTGGCTCACATTCATCCAACAGTTCAGGTCTCCTGCTAATACAGTCATCACTTCAGATGGCACTTCCACTAAGAGTTCCCAAAAAATACAGTTTTCATGGAGCTTCAGTGGGGCGTAGACTGCTACAGCTTGTATGCTCTTGCCGGTTTCTCTGTTTGTAGCTATCAGTATCAAGATCCTTCTGTCGTGAGTTTCTTCCACAAATTACAGGTCCATCTTCTTGTCCATTGTGATGATCACCACATGGTCCGTCCAGAGGTCTTGATAACCTATTTGGTGGGATTACGGGTGGTTTTTCACATTGCGGTTTAAGCTTGGCACCATTTTTTGGTTACCAGCTTGTGTTTATGAAATAAAAATTAGGTTAATATTATTATTAATTTTTAAATGGTGCATATTCCTCCTCCTCGTTTGTATGCTTGCCATCCCTCAAGCATTTGTGGTCGCTATCCTCATTTCTGGCTGCCCAAATCATGAGTATGAGTTTAGCATTTTCTGGGTTTGTGGATCGA
Source organism: Massospora cicadina (assembly GCA_022478985.1). Classification (NCBI taxonomy): domain Eukaryota; kingdom Fungi; phylum Entomophthoromycota; class Entomophthoromycetes; order Entomophthorales; family Entomophthoraceae; genus Massospora; species Massospora cicadina. Next base: position 11,480 of record JAKSZP010012720.1, read on the forward strand.
ATCATGAGCTGAGGTTTGGTTGGTAGATGATGGTAGCATCGATGGTTGGCAGGGTGTATTGTTTGGTTTTCATGGTCATTTGGTTGGGACTGGGATTGTATTCCCAGGCATCCTGTGTACTGGGAATTCAGTCGCCATCCCCATCTCCATGTTGATGGATAATGGGGATGGTTTTATGATTGGGTTTGGGTGCCCTTTGTCCCCTACTGGTGGAGTGGCAGATTCCCCCTCATCCATCATTCAGATTCTCACCCCTTCATTCAATTTAATGGCAGAACTCAATTTTTAGTCGGTGATTGTCTAGTTGACTTTGTCAATTTTGTTGCACCTGCTGATTTTTTGCCAGTCACCTTGGGTTTACTTGCCGATGGCTTCCTAAAAATTTAATATTCACTTTCAGCTTGTTGGGCTTCAATTTCAATTTGCTGGCTTTCTGCATTCATCCTTGCTTGGGGGACTTCTTCAGGTTAGCCTTCTGCCATCTTTCCTCCTTGTGGACAGTCCATTCCGCTTGGGTTGGACGTTGCTCTGCTGGTCTGGGGTCGGTTCCCTCATCCATTGCATAAGATTTAGAGTTCAGATTTATAAATGGTTCATCATCCACTTTGGGTCGCTTTGCCACTTCTCATTCCCTTGCTTCTCTATATGCCAGGTCCAATTCTTGTTGTTGGCGTTTCAAGTCCGCTACCTCCATTAGGTTGCGCGGGATCCATTCTCTGGCTTTCAAGTGGAGGAAAGTCTTGGTACCAACCTTGGTGATCCCCCCAACGGGATCATATTTGTATTTCTGAGTAGTTTTACCTTTACGGTGGTGGCATTGAGCCATTGTGTGGCCGGTCTAGTAACAGAACCAGCACACTTGTTTGGCATCCTCCTGGTTGACATATACTAACCTGTCAAGGCTATGCAGGCAGATGAATCGGGGTAGAGAAATTTTGTTTGGCTTCATCTGGGATGCCAGTTTGTACAGCGCTTCCACTGTCCAGGGGCGGAGGCACTTCATGATGTAATCACCACCAGCTTGCCAAAATTCTCATACTTTCCCATAGTACAACAATCTGGTTTGAATCACTTCATGCACCCACCCCCATTTGCAATTGGTGGGGAGATTCTAGAAGGTCACCCATCTTGTGGTTTGGTTGGCGTATCTGGTCAGCTCCATTCGCAGATAAATCCCCTTGTATTTAATGCTGATTTTGAGGAGTTTCTTTCAGTCCAATTCTCCTGGAATTGCTATATTTATATAGCCTCATTTGGATACCCAGTGGTATCAAAGTCCCCTCCAGCTAGGACTTTGTTGAGTTCCTGATAGATTTGCATTATCAGGTCAGACCATTCCTCCTCCTCCACTAGCTGCAGGTGGATTCGGATAGTGTCCTTTAGGTATGATTTCTGTGCCTGGTGTCTGTAAAGCCCCCACTGAACAACTAACTTCTTTACTCAATGTGGCTCCCTGCTCCATTCCAGGTCTTGTCTTTGGTATGCGCCACTGCTGCACTGTAGGATATGGTTTTCACGCATGGTTTAGGTACTTTGGCAGGGGTCTTCCCCTTCAAAATCAAGCTTACCAATTCATTGAGGTTAAACCCTCAGTTGAGGTGTGATTCAATCTGGTGAATGCTGATGCCTTGGCGGCTGATACTTTTAGACATTTGTGCTCCGATCTAAAGGCTCTGCTACTATAGGGCATCCATTGGCGAGAACCCCAGTTGGTACTACTTGAGGGAAGATTCTGGGCTGCACGTTAAGTGGAGGTATTTTTGAAGGACCTCCAGCATAACCGAGCTACACTGGAACCAGTCCCTTACTGTGACACTATTCCAGCCCCCATCTGTAAAACTCATGCCATGGCTGCCAGAACTCCCGCTTCACTCCATTGGAATGCTTTGGAGGGGGTGAAACCTTTGGCGGCGTATGGGGCCTCTAGCGTCAGTTCTGGGAAGGATTGTTTCCAATCCTGGATGGTTTTTGATGTAAATCCCCGCTTTGCGCCATTCTTGGCCCAAGTCTGGGGTTGTGACCCCTTTCATCACCGTTGCCGCCTGTGGTGAGATCTCATGTTCCATCCACAGTTGGGCTGATTCAGGGGTGAACCCCGCTGCGTCCCAGTCTGCAGCTTCAGCGATTGTTGTTGCATCACGCCATATTTTCCACTTTTTGATCAGGAATGGTCAGCCTCTAAGGGTTTTGTGAATCAGTTTAGTCAACCCCAGCTCCCCCATTCGCGCACTAGGTCCATACTGACCCCTGGTCAGAACCAGTGGTTCATCTCCATTGGTGTAAATCCATTGGCGGACCAGTTGATGGCTTATTCTGGCGACCAATCCCGGAAAGGTCAGCACTCCACCGCTTTTTCCTTTGTCCAGCCCACTTTCATCAGGTCTGATGCAAAGGCTGGTGAATTCAGGTGTACAACCAGTGTAGGGCCTCGGTGGCCTTGAACCCAGCCGTGATCCACGGTAGTGTCTCCTCTGGGGAGAATGTGGTATTATACCATTCCAGAGCCATGCCCACTGGAATGGTGTGTCAGGCCCATTTGAGGGCAGTCGAGGCATTCAGAAATCATTTTTCATAATTGGCTAATTCTGTTGGGTTGAGGCCCGAGCTCCTGATGTCTTGGGCATATCATGCTGTAATGCCTGCCTTGTTATATTCCATCGCAATTAAAAGGTTGATGCTGGCCTCTATCCAGGCCTTCGCGTCCACTGGTTTTAAATCTTCACAGATTGCAGCCTCGATAACCTTGTTATACATGGGGATTTTCATCCATTCCATGGCGTCTTCAGTCCAAACTCATGACTCTTTGAATAGTACCGCCATGTCAATTGAGATTTGGGTATCAAGCCAGCGTTTGGCCGCTCCAGAGGAAAACTTGTGGTCTTGCCACATAGCCATGATGGCTGGTTTGATACCTTTGGAGGCCCACTGAGTCGCCATAGAGTATGGGAACTAGAAAACCTCCCATTGTTTTAATTCGTGGGTGGACACGCCTTGACATGTCAACATGTCTGACCGAATTGGGGTATATTTCACCGGGGCCCTGGCTGCTGACTTAACCGCCATCAGTGTTTCAGCCCATTCCAGTAGTACTTTTAGTTTTTTGCAAATTTTCTCAAGTGTCCAATCCCTCAGATTTGGTCCCAGATATAGCTTCACCCCTGTCAGGGTTAATCCCCAATGGTTTGTATTGGTTCGGCAATTGGCTCTGTGCTAATCTAATCCCCTCTGATGGCTTAAAATTGTTGGGGTTTGTTCCTGATTGTCCATCTGGGATTGGCTGTCAATTCTTGATTGAGCTAGACCCCCCTGTCAACATGAATTCATCAGGGATTGTGCCAATGGTGTATTGTGGATCACACCTGACAATTTGCTCATATCATTGGATCAATTTTGGTTGGGGAACACTTGTCCCCCCAACTGGGTATTGCCAGAACTGGTGCCTGACTTCTACTTCACTCAAATACTCTGAGCGGACCTGGTAAGTTTCTCCATGTTGCAGAAAATTTTTTATGGCGTTGCTCTGTCGATTTAAACTGCTGATTTTTGTCAATTGAATCTTAGTCAGTTTCAGATCCAACCAGTACTTCTTCCTGGTTTTTTGTTATTTCCACAAAAATTTTCTCACACTGCGAAGCCTCAACCCCCTCTACTGGTTGAGGTTCAGTGGGGAATATTACTGACACCGCTGTTCTCAGTGTCAGGCCTCACTCCTCAAAGGTGTCTCTTGTCATCTGGTTGTCAGCGTTTAGCAATCCTGGGGGAGTTGACCCTGTTATCTACGCTAATCACAAGGGCACCATGACCCTTTGACACATTTGCATGTTTTGATGGCATTTGTGTCACCTAATTGTTACTTGACATACACAGGTTGTATTGCCCTTACCCAATATTAGTTGTGTGGGGGCTTGGGCCAGCGGGAAGTTCATTCAATATTACATCCATCTTAGCGTCCTCCATATTATTATTGTTATTTGATATTGGCGTAGGCAAGTCGTCCATTTCCATGTGCTGCGCACAGATGGGCGGTTTGACTTCCCTACATTTGGATGGTTGGCAATGGTTCACTGCCCTATACTTGCAGTGTGCACTGGCAGTTGGTTGCTCTCTCAATTCTTGTTCAGTTCACCTTGTTTTTAAAAGTGATGTTTGCGAGAGAAAAAAAAAGATCTGAGCCAATTATGCTAGAGGAGGTATTTACATAAGTAAATAGAAAGGTGATTAGAAGCTATCGCTTCACCAATGCTAGAATTAAGTTTATCTGGAGTTGTATTAGTCCCACAAGTATCCATCGCTTCTGAGCCCATTTTTTTAAATACTAAATTAATGGGCAGATACTTGACCAATACTTACAAAAGTAAAATGGTACCTAAGTTGGAGCATCCTCTATTTATGAGATGATCATCTGAATTGGTCCATTATTTTTGGTTATGCGCAAACAAACATAGAAAAAAAAGAAAAAACATTCATACATATCAAATTAATAACCTTCTCCTTTACAAAGTTGGGTAGAAATGAAGTGTTCTTATGTGTGCATGTGATGCTCAGCCTAAAATATGGCGCCCAGAGTTTTTATAATTTCAATATAGGTGGATGGAAGGGGGTCCATGTTGTCATGAAGGTAGCAAATTCTGCTGTATTTCATTATTTGTAGATGGTAAAGTGGTGCGATAATCTTGGTACTATGGATTGTTGGACTGACAGTTGTCTGCTGTCATCTGTGATGCCTTATAGCCTTCAGATAATTACATATTTGAGATGAAAAAAGAGTATCTCAGTGGTGAATAAGTCAGCTAAATCAAAAAAAGGTCAATTCTTGGTGGAATCCTTCTTGGAATAATCCTTCTAAACTTAAACTCCTTCTGAAAAACCCTAATCTAGTTGCCGTAGGTGCTCTGAAACCCTGGCAAAATAGGACAGCCTATCTGGAACCTCACCTAATCACCAGCTCAAATTTGGTGCAAGTGTTAAGAAAAATACACCCCTATTTATAATCCAGGTGGGTTAATTCTTGAAGTGGTACCCTTACAGCTGGATCAGGAGGGTTTCCCTTTTTAAAAAGGGAAATTGGCAACCTCAAGTCCTCCTGCTCTGCTCTGAGGGGTACTTGGCTCACACCATAGATGAGAGCTGGGTCTGCGCCCTCCCTGTGAAGGGGGCAAGGGTGCCATTCTCCACTGCAGCCCTGTCCTAAGTTGAACCTACCTCTAAGATCTCTCTCATTTGCCAAGATTTCTCAACTTTGGGAGCAGGGATGCGGGGCCCAGGCCACCCAATCCCCACTAAACCCAGCCCTAAATTGCCATCAGCCAAGGAGTCTTTCCAACAATCCCAAACTTACCTGGACAGAGCGCCCCTCCCCTGAAATGGTCCTAAGGAACGTTTGGTTGTTGAGGTGAGGGAAAAACAAATACCAAGCCTCAACAGCTACTCTAAGCTTCACCTCTCTAAATTGCCACCAACTCTGAGCTGCAACCAATCAAACCTATTAGTTGCAGCTTGTTGGCCCACATCTGAGCTTGTCACCAGCGCTGATCCTTTTTTGTGGCTCAGCTCAATTTTGAGCTCAAACTCATTTTAAACAAAAAGTTAGGCCTTTAATCCAACCCATTTTTGTTTTTTGGGCCATTTAGCTTGAAATAAAAATTTTAATCAATTTGGCACTAATTTCCCAAAAGTTAAAATTAAATCTAAAATATGGAGTTATACAACCATTGCAGCAATATTAGAAGGCTGTTAATCCTATTTTGGTTGTGGGAAATTACAATTTCACCGCCCCAAGTATACAAAAAGGATTTGTCAGCTTATGGGGCCAGTGCTAGTTGATTTTTTTTAAATTTCAAAATAAAATTAAACTTTTTCTCCAATCAAAATTAAAAATTTTATAATGTACTTTCTCTCCAAAAATTAATATTGCAGTAGGCACCTCTAATTTGGCCTCTCCCTGATTGCTTATAGCTTTCCTCCTTGCAAAATTCAACCCTTGTCTGCAGCTCTAATAGAATCCCACACTTGGAGTTATCAAGCTTTTCACGCCATGAAGAAAAACCTCCATCCTGAAATTTCTGCTCTCTCTGCTGAACCTTCCAAAGGCCTGCAACCGCTAATATTAGAGATGTTGTCAACCACTCATCCCTTTTTGTCACCTGGGGCTGCCCAAGCTAGACTTGCGGTTGCCCTTGTATAAAAAATTATGGATCTGGTTATTATTATGTGCCAATAACCCATATAAACTTATTACTTGCACATGTTCAGCTCTTGTGCAATTAGTCCACGTTGTATTGTTGTTGATATAATTGGTTGATAATAATATGTCAACTATTATTTATGGTTAAATGGAGTTTGTAGATCTTTGACCAACGCTTGGCCAGTATTTCCAACTGAAATACTTGAGTTGTCTCAAAATAGGGATTTGTTCCCTCATACCATCTAAATCAATTTTCTCTGAGATTCCCATGTGACAGTTTCTTTAGTTCAACACACAGTTGGAAGCAATCCCTGATTTGTTTCCACTTCTTCTCTGGATCCCCACTCAGATCCTTACTCTTTTCCTTAAAGAGTCTCCCAATTTTTGCACACAGCAATAATATTCCTGAGAAATAATAGAACAAATGAAAGCTGATAGAGTTTACTAAAATGGTATATCTACTATATACTGTATAAACTATAAACTGTTTTTTATTATGAGTGAATTCCAGGTAATTTATAGTGGTGGATTCAGTCATCTAACCCTCGCTTGACACCTCATTGTTGAAACATTAGCCGTTGCTATTGAACCTTCATACTTTCATTTCACCAGCGATGGTCTTCCCCATCCTGGCTAGGATTCCATCATTTTACATCCTTGAGACCTAAAATGAAAAGGGTAGGAAACGTATCCCTAATGTTTTCCTCTTGATTTAAGTGAACCAACCATATTTGGCAAGCAACCTGCTTAGGTAATAGGACTTATTACCCATTATGGCTGGTCACGAACCAACTGATTGATTTGCTAGTTGAAGGCGGCATTGCTAATATCACAACTTACTACTTATATTCCCAATCAGTTGGTGATGAAACCTGACTGATCCCAACTGGTACACCTGATACTTAATCACTATCAGATGCCCCTATTTCTTTGGCAACTCTGCTCAACGAGATCATAAGCACTTGTCCAGATTGATCCCTAATGGATCTGACCAGGAGAATAACCTAAAATCCCCCAAACATAGTTACCCTGAAATTAGGGTCAACTAATTTTAATTCACCTCACACTAGGGATTTATCCCCTAGCGATCCCTGGTAATCTAGCAGGCTGGGAATATGTGAAAAAATCCCAACACATCCCCCCTCTTGCCCAGATTTCCAGCAAGAAAAGGACCAGGGTAGGAGAACACCGCTTTGGACACTCATTCAAATACTTCATTTGCTCAAGTGGAGTATGATCACCAATACTCAACGCTGCTCAGGATGACCTTTGGCATGTGGCTCTTTTCCTCTTCCTCCTCACTACTGCCTACTCAGAGTGCGGTCCTCATGATCTATTGCTGTTCCAGGCTGATTGATTTACTCATGATGATATTGATCCTGGAATCTGGTTTCCCCCCATCAGGGCATATGACCTGCTGTCATATTCAGGATTCTTGGTCTGGCATCCTCATTTTCCTGATTTTCTTCTCATCCAAGACAGAAGACTCTTGGCATCAATGTTTGCTTTCTGAACCCAAGTATAAATGCTTTTTATGTTCACTTTTTTATTTTTCTCTCATAACCTCTTGAATCATCTCATTATTAATTCTTCTCTTGATAGCTTATTCCATTGACTTTGAGATTAATTTCTCCAAAATTGGAGCTTAATCGATTGTAGAGTGCATAATGTTGACTATCATATAGGTCCAACATCCCCCCTCTTGTCCATCTTATATGTAAAATTCCAAGTCACAATGCTAACAGCTACTCAACAGTTTGTCTGATCAAGATTTTTGACTCTTCCATCAGATGAGTAAGGCTGCATAACGGAACCTCTTCTATAGTCCTTTCAGGACTCATACGCCTAGCCTGGCACTAGTGGCTAGTCCTTCCATGGAGCTACCAGAAATGGTAAACAACCCTTTGGAAACCATGCTAGTGATTGTTTCAAATGAATTGAGGACAATTGTTCCTCTGTCATCAGTTCCAGAGTTAGGTTTTAAAACTCTCCTGGATTTGGCTCCTTTTGCAGATGCACCAAACATCATCATGGATGCTCCAGAAACAATACCCTTCACTATTGATTGCTCCTTTCTTGCCAGGTCAGACTTGCTTCCTGAGTTCCTCTTCTGACTTGGACAATATTACAAACCCACGGTCTTGGCCACTGAGCTCACCACCAGTAACTGTATTCATTTCAAACTTCCCTACACAGAATTATGGGCCCAAGTCACCAAGGCTTTATCCCTAGAGCTGAATCTCTCTGATCTTGAGAACATAATAGATCAGGATATTACCGCTTATGCTCTTTGCTTTGCTGGTCAAGTTCTTTGAAGTTGGGCTACAAAGATTCCAGCCTCTCCCAGGTTCCATCGCTACTTCTGTTTTAGCATCTGAGAAGCTTGTAGTTGTCATTTGCAGGTTGCTATTCACTCCTTGCATGACTACCTTGTTTCTGGCACTTCCCATAGGTATCTTCTGCTGATGGCTTTAATAAGGGCATGATTCAGCAACCCCTATCTAGCATTCCTCGTTTGCTGCCAGCCCATATGTCCAGTGTTCTTGAAGCCCATTGGCAAGCACTTAAGACTAATCTTCTGGCTCTGGTACCATATTGGGATTACTTGGGGTTATTCGCCAACTGCCTCTTTCTGTACTGTTGCTTTCCTCCCCGCTCTGGGGTTTCACAATTGGCTTCTTCTGACATCTCAATTTCCTTTCCCCTAGTCACTTTATTGTAGGGATTTGCGTCCACTCAATGTACTTGGTTTTGTGTAGGTTTAGCCATCACTAGCATCCGATCTCACATAGATTTTGATGGGTTATTTATTCCTACTGTGATCCAACCTCCCTCCACCAAGAGGTGGCATAGGCGGAATCATGCCCATATTAAGGATAATCATTAAAAAATAAAAATTATAAGATAAAAGTTTTTCCTATGCAACCTTATAGTATATTTTTTCACAATATTTTTATCAATCATTATTTTTCTTCTTTTTTCCATATGACTTGACCTTGTTTTGGTTAAGAAGTCCATATTTTTTATTTTTTTTTATTTTTCGCCCAAACTGGATCCTAGGTATTCTTAGACTGCCAGTTTTCTATGGGTCAGAGGTCCTTTTTTCGGCCTTAACCATCTAGATTGGTTCAGAGGTCCTTTTTTCAAATTTGACCTAATCATCAGGACATAATCAAATTAATGGTTCATTGGTCCTTCAGGAACATTTTTTTGGTTTTTTTCATCAATCCATCACTTCAAATACTTAGCATGAACTCAATTTACTACTCTTCCATGAGGTTCTTGATGAAATAGGCATCCATCGCCATATTGGCAATAGTCTCAAATGGACCTGACCACAATGCATCCAGTTTGTTTCTTCTCTAAAAACCATGCAAATTGAAATAGGCAACTCTTTAGCCTATTTGGTATTCTTATAAGGCCAATAAGTTCTTATTGTCTGTCATTTTTGCTCATATCCTTTTCTTCATAGTAGTATCAAATGCTTATGATTGTTTTCAATTAAGATATTCAACAAACAGTTCAGGTGCTTCTTGGCACTCATCCCCAATTTTGATTCCACCACCAAATATAAAATCTGCGGTAACGTGGTCTTCCTCCCATATAACAATTCAAACAGTGTTTTTCACGTCACCTTATGGTGACTGATATTGTAGGAAAACTTCACTGAACTCAGGTACGTTCCACACATGAAAGTTATTCCTGTAAACAGATTACTCAGCGTTGTGGCCAGCATTCCATTCACTCATTCTACCAGTCCATTAGTCTCCAGCCAGTAGGGTACAGACATGACTCCTTGGATCCCCATTATCTCATTCAGTTGCAGGATCACATGAGATGTGTTGTTTGTCCCATTGTTACTAAGCTGGACCTGCGGGCATCCATGTCAGTATTCAACTTGACTCAGGATGAACTTTGCAGTGATGGTAGCATTTAATTTTTCCAGGGCCTTCATCTTGACCCATCTTGTCAAATGGTCAATAGAAACTATTATGTACTTGACTCCCCCTGTACTCATCGTCAGCAGTCCCATCATGTCAATGGACACCATATGCCAAGCAAATCCAGGTCAGACCAGTCAGTATCCAGTTGTATTCTTATGTGGCTTGTGCAGCTGGTACTCCACACAACAAGCTAGATAGCCAGAAAAATCGTAGTTGATTGACTTCCAGTAGTAGTACTTGCAAATATGGTCAGTCGTTTTTCTCAGGCCTCCATATCCAACAACCTTATGAGTGGCTTGAATGATAGCTGCTCTTTCCAATGGCTTCAGTAATAATAACTGCTTCCCATTAATTGTCTTAAACACTTGTCCATCCATGGTCTCAGTGTTTTCCATCTCTTTTCAAAGAGCTCCTTGGATTTCTTAGTGCTCTTTCCCAATTTCTCAATCAACCATTCTCTGGAATAACTCATCCGCCTGCTGGTAAACCATCTGGACCATTGGTAACCACAATAAGCCATCTGCATTCTGGTGAGAAGCCTCCATTCAGTGGACAATCTCATAATTGTAAGCCTGTAGCTTAAGTGCCCATTAGGCCAGTCGTCCTTCTGGTTTTCTAAAATTATGGAGCCAATGCAACGAGAAGTAGTCTGTCACTATTTTGAAGTGCATTCTGTGGATGTACACCTGAAACTTCCTAAA
>JAKSZP010012721.1:0-22202 GCA_022478985.1 Massospora cicadina
CTTATTCTTCCCACTTTCCCTTTTCTTTTTTTTACTCCTCTATCCTACTTTTTGTTCCCAGCTTTGGGCACTCATGTTTATTGTTCGTTACCATTTCCATCAGGAAAGTTACACAAAAACCTAATCACGTATTCGTGGAGACTTAATTATCCAACTATTATCCAACATTCCAACTTATTCAACTCTTCTCATATTATTCTTCCAGAGGGTTTTACATTTGACAATCTTCCCCAATCCCCTATCCCAAGTTGTTAAATTATTCCATCGTTCACTTTATACTCTGGTCTTAGTCACATCCTATCCCGATTCATTATTCGCTTTCATTATAGTAATGCTAATCATTACTTATTATAAAGTATTCCAAATACTCCTATCCTATATTATTCAATTATACTTGTATTCAAACCTTTTTATAAACATCTTGATGGAGGGGGAAATAAGGTAGGATGGAAGGTGTAGGCAAGAGGAAAAAGAGGGATACTAGAGGGGGGAGGAACACGAGAGGGAAAAGGAATGAAGGGAACTCAGGCTAGGGATAGACAAGGGGGTAATATAAATAAGGGTTCAATAAGAGTCAAACCATTAGATGTCAAGAAAGGTAAGATCAAAAACTCCATTAATCTTTACTGGGGCCAATAAAGCAGACAAAAGAGAGGGGCATGGTGTTTATCCGCCAAACATAATACAATGAATACGGTATTGTAGAATAAAAAGATAAAAAGGAAAAGATTAAGAGGAGTAAAAAACTTTATAATTTGATAACAAATATTAGTTCAATAATGAAACATAAATCAGGAAAAAAGGTTAAATAAGAGATAGGGGCTAAGAACTTCTAAAGGTCTATTACTAATAAAATCTTATCTAAAAAGCCGTTAGTTTTCTCAATCACCCCAATCCCTCCTTTCTTTCTGGCTATCTATCTTTTATTCCCTTTTCGTCCCCTCCTTGTCCTACTCTTCTAGTTTTTATTAAACTCCAACATTGAAACCCTTATTTTATAGACCCTATTATTATTAGTCTTAGTTATGATATTTTATCTTACCTACTCTTTATGTTTCTTTTTGTTATACCAAAACTTATTATCCACTTTTATCCCCCCAAAGGGATTTGTTTCCTAACCGTAGCCTACTCTTTCTATTTTCCTCATACCCTTTCTTTCTCCATTCTCAACTTCCTTATTCTTTTTTTATCCACGTTATTCCTAGCTTATCTTTCTTACTCCTTTCTACGTTTCTTGTCTACCCATGGGTTTAGTGTGACACGGTAATTACGTGATTCTTGACATAGTTAAGATAGATGGGGATTATCCTTATCAACATATATGATTAAACCAATATTGTTATATGTGAATCTATAACTCAAGAGAGTGTTGATTGGGGTTTGCTCTTATCCAACTATATTCTTTCACAGATATATCCCCCAACTTTTATCTGCGATATCCCCTCTCGATTCTCTGGTCTATTTTTATTCCTATCTAGTTACATAAGCACCCCCCTTTATTTCTTATCTTTCCATTCAACCTTTCAATATTCTTTTATTTATTAAATTTATTCCAAATATTAGCTGATACGGTTCTAATTTTAGTGGGTTACCCTATCATCAATTCTTTTACCAAGATTAATTATGCATCCAACTATAATCCAAACTAACAATTGGCAATACTAATTTTTGTATAAATACAAGATTGGTTATTACCTTATTCTAATAACATACTTGAAACAACCAATTACGATCCAATACATCGACCTATACTCACGTTAAAAATTAGAAGAATGGGAAACAACTTAATGGAGACACAGGGGAGAGGATAACCCATTTAACAAACTTAATCCAAGAACTATACTAAAGAGAGGAAAGGATTATAAGAGTAATCCAACAATAATAAAACAATAAATGAGGATACCGACGTTGACATAAACGTCTAAATACTTATAGAAAGTAGTCCCTCCTATTATATAATTCTACTGAATACTCCCCTTATATCGGTCTTATCTTCTTACGATTTATCCACTCCTTTCTCTATAATAATTAGCGGATGAAAGATAATGGTTGCCTTGCCATAAATAATTGTGGGTATGTGATTAAGGTTGAGTAGAAACCGGATTGTGGATAAAATAACAGGGAATCGGCTAATTCACTTGTATAAAAAAGGCTAAGATTTAACTTATACAAATAAGATTCGAAGTTATGCCCCCTTACCTACGGGTATTTATAAAAGATGTAAATTTAAAGATGTGGATAGTAGAAGAATTTGAAAATAGGGATGGGAATTGTCTAAAAGTCTGTAAAATAGACTTCAGGTAGAAAAAAGGGTGGATAGTCAAAGAGTAATGATATCAAACAAAGGAAGAAAGTAAAACCCTAACTAGAAAGGGGAGTTAATTTATATAAATAGAAAAGTTGGGTTTATTATAATTAATTGGGCTTTAAGTTTAAGTCCGTAGTGGCTAAATCCTTAGTTTAAATGAGGATAGTGGAAAATTGGATTAGTAGACCATAAGATGGTTTCCTCTTTGAATAACGGATGGTAAACCATATAATAGTGGCAACTATTTGTAGCTGATATATAATATGTGAGATAAAAAGAGAGTATAAAAATTAATTAATAAAAGTAGGGGATAATAAAAATATGGAAGAAGATTGAGGCTAAGTTGTAATAAAAGTGTGGAGTGGGAACAACGAAGAAAAGTGAATAGGCTAATAGATATGTACCGTATAAAATTAGGATAACACATAAAAGAAAATTACCGCTAAGATAAAAAAAAGAGAAAAGGACGAAACAAAAAAAAGGACAGAAAAAAGAATAGGGAGGGGTATAAAGAAAGAAGAGGGGGTAGGAGGTAGGGATAAGCAACGAAGACTAGACAAACCATCCACCCCTCTTCTAATTTAGCAAATAACCCCCTCTCTCGTTGGGGTAAGGGTTGAAACCAATATAGACCTTATTTTGATTATAAATTTAATAATAAAGTGAACTACTGTTTGTGAATATCGAGTATAATGTCATCTTAGTAAAACCCGCTATACAATCCAACCAAGCATGAGGAAAACTTGATCTATTGTGAATTTGAGATTTTATTTCTATAAATAGTTGATCTTCTAAAACTAATTTTATAGTCTAGTCTATACCTTACATTACAGTAAAAATTTAATTGAGACTCTTGCGTATTTATTAGACCCTAATACTGTGACGACTCGTTTAATGATATACACGAAATAAGGGAGGGAATGCAAGCAATTGTAGAGGTGGTGTGTATAGATTGTAAGGGAGGAATAATCATAATAGAAGGAATAAAAAGGAGGATAGATGAAGGGGATGGATATTAGGTTTGTAGGTAAGATTGAATGGGAGGGATCAATATGTTCTCACTAGTTTATATCATCCCATAACTATTAGTAGATGGTCATCGTGATAGCCCTCATCCCCTGTTGGTTCGTTGCTCAACTCATTATCCACAGGAAAGATAAGGCAATAGGTTGGATAAAACTTTTATGGTATTGGGGCTAATAATGAAGGGGGATAATGTAAAAAGGGGAGGGATAAAGACGATAGAATCAAGATAGAAAGAGACGGATCACTGGCTGTAGAGTAAGATTAAGAATAAGATGTCTTAATTCCCCTAATGAGACTAATAACTAACTTCTACTAGGTAAAAATCAGTCTTCAATGGTTAGGTGATAGACTAATTGGGTAGAAGACTTGGGAATCGATAACATAGAACCCTCCAAATTGGTACTTTGTAATAATACCTCGTAACATTGGGAATCTCTGATATGATATTTAGGTAGGTCCCTTCTAATTGAACCGTTTGGTTATAGTTGACCCGTTTATAATTGTATGGTAGCTAACATAATCGTTTATGTGAGACGTATTTTAGATGTAAAAAGAATGTAAAAGAAGAAAGTAAGAATGGAAGAGTTCTCTAGAGGGGGAGGGGGTAGAATAAAGGTTGGGGATTTGAAAGAGGCATATAGGGAAAAGAGGACAACTTGCTAGTTGATCAAAATCATAACCATGAGCGTAAGAAGGTAAAATGCAGGATAAGCTAAGGGAATAGAAAATAAACAACAGACAATTAGAAAATAAAAGATTGTGGAACTAACCACTTGTGATATAGTAAAACTAAAGAACAAAAAAAGGAGTTTAGCCTAAGTGATCATCACCAGGATAAGTTTAAAAGGTCTTATGCTTAGCCTTAGTAAGGATACAAAACATAAATATAAAAAGAGGGAGGATACGTTTAAATGGGAAAGAGATTGCTAATATAAAACCTTTCACTGCATTAGGTTAACTATACTTTAGTAATAAATTTACGATACAGGGATGGATTTACCCTCTCTTATTCTTTACCCTATCCCTTGGTCCCCAATCTTCCTGCCCCTCATCCCCTAACAGGTTTGTTATTTCTGAATTCAGTCCATTTTTATTCATACCTGTTCATATGTTGTAAGACGAGCTTGACTAAACCATTTTAATAATAGTAGTCTGGTAGGACTCAATGATTAGTCCTTATGAATGATCGTTTTGTGAGGGCAGAGACTAGCTGGATATTATCATAAGAAAGAGTGAATAGCAATAAGCCAACCGTATAATGGAAAATACTAGCAGCACAGTGAAGGACAAGGTATGGGTCATCATACGTTTAAACAATATAAACTAAATAGTACAAGAATGACAATAGTCATAAGTCTATGTCTAGAAGATGGTAATAAGGAAAACTAGAGAATGGAATAATAGGGTTTCTAGTGACAAGTAATTAACCTGTATCACAATTTATATTAGAGTATAATAATCGATAATGTAATATGCTCCATTGTTATAATCATACCCTCCCATCCTTTAGTTCCCTGCATACCCTGACCCCTGTCAGGGACTACTTAATCTAAGACTTCAATCTTTTAAATATGGGATTCCCTGTCCTTGACCATCCTTTGTTTACCTTTATTCCCATTCACCCTCATTAGTTACCTATCCTTATACCCTCTTTTATTGAACTCCTATCTAATTCTTACTATTGACCTATCTCTGATTATTGATTTCTCTCCCCTCCTCTCTTTCCCTCCTCTGTATTTGAATAATTGTTACTTCTTTTCATCTTTTTATTATCTACTAGATTGTGTAATACATTTGTAATCCCTAAGCAAAGGGATTGACAAAAGTTAGAGGGTAAGGCCCAATAAAAATATTTGATCAGGAAGGGGTGAGAAAGGAATGCTACAAATAGGCAAAGAGAGAGGGAAAGACAAATCTTTAAGTGCTGTGGTCGGGGTCGTGTACTCAAAAGGACATGAATAGTAAAAAGGGGAAGGGAAAGATAGACTTGGGGGAAGGAGCATAATAAAGATATAAAACATAATAACTAATTTGAGAAGATATACTAAAAACCATAAAGTTCCATTGTCTATCAATTGTAAAAGAACCCTATCGATCAGAAAAACCTACTAAGGATACATAAAACCAAGAGAAAGAAAAAATAGAAGAATAAGAAGATTTAGAAAGTAGCAAAAAAGGGAAAGAAAAAGGATATTAACAAGGAAAGCAATGAAAAATAAAGAACCCCAAAAATAATACCTATAGGGCTTAGTATAATAGATAAAAACTGAGTATCTTTATATTCTTTCAGGGTTTACTTTTACACCCATCCTAGACTGTACTTCCATTTTCTAATCTTTGTACTTTTTTATATGATCCTTTATACGTTTTGTTGTTTTTCCTTCTTTTCTTAGTTCTTTCTAAACTTGGTTCACTTTTATTCTTATTTTTATTTTTAGCCAATCCAGACAGTGTTACTGTCTTCTAGAATATAAAGGAATTAATTAATTATTATTTTACAATTATTTTTATTATAAGCTCTTATTTCATAAGTTTTAGGTTTTTATTAGATCTTTCTCTTATAGATATATATCTTTTTATCACTAATATTTACTTGATTTATTCTTTAATTCAATTTTTTCCTCTTTATATACTCTTTTCTTCCTTCTTTCTCCATGTATTTTATTCATTTTCATGTATTCTCCCCCGACTGTTAAGTTCAAATACAATAAGCCATCAATAAGGATAAAAGATAGTACCGACATGATCGAATCCTTACCTCAACTTATTATCCCAATTAAACATTATTATTAGTAGATTTCCCTTCTATTATCTATTCTTAGTATTATCCTTTATATTCTTTTTTATACCTTCGTTCTCTATCCTTTCCTATTTCTTTTCGTCCTTTCTTTTATTTTCGTTATCTCTCTATTTTAAATTCTTCTATCTTTTTTATTATACGAGGTTGAGTTATGAAATCTTACGCCTTATGACTTACCTATTTAGGTTAATTATTTATTATAAATTCTAGGTTATTTAACAGGAAACATAATAGTCGAGGATCATCTACCACATAAAGGTAGCTAATCTCTAATCGTCCTAATAATTGTGAAATATTATCAATATCCAACCTATCACTACTCATAATACAAGATATTGTAAAAGAGGGTACAAATTTTTACCTGTATTGAATATATCTGCTATAAAATATTCACTAAATAACTTCTATAATAAGAATAATTATATAACTTATATATTCGCCTTAATCACTAATTTTCTCTAGTTAGACAGTTTACCTATCACTGGTTGAGTGATAACAAGATTATGGGATCCCTAACTAAATAAATCTTTCCTATTATAACTATAAATTGAGCTAATCTAGCAAGAGACAAACCCCAACTACTAGATACAGGTATAAACCTAACATAGTAGGAAGAAGTTCACAACACCATTTATATCTCTTAAATACTTTTTTATATAAATTATTATATAGTCTTTCTCCTTATTATAAATACTATATAAATTATACGTATTTATGCCCTTCACTTACTTATGCTCCACTTTAGTCAATCCTTTGACCTACCTTTATACGGTTGGTTTTTTTCCCTCACCCCTTTCTCCTGTCTTATGACCTTTTTCTTGATCCTTTTTGTTTTTAGAGACATCATTCAATATTGACCTCTTATTTTTTCCTGCCTTTTATGAGTTTTGTCTTTCTACAAAACTTTTACATTCTTATGCTCCCTATGATTATTCTATTATGAGTTAACCTTTCTAGTCCTACTACTTACTAGGTTATTATACAATTAGACAATCCAGGACTATCATTCTTTTATACAATTTTAAGTTTTAATCCTACTTTCATCCCCAATTCCTATGTGTAGATGAGGGTTAATCTTTATCATTTCTTACTTTTTATTCAGTTATTTAACTAAATAAGGCTTTATCTAATTAACAACATTTAACCTTTCACCTTTTACTATTTATTCTGGTTAATTAGTTTCTTGCGAATCTCGCCTATCAGGTAAGAAGTTTTGGAGTTTTCTTTTATACCCTTCTTGGATAGGGGTTCCTTTTCAGAGTTTCTCCATCACCCTACTTACACTGGTTCACTTTTAAGAGTTTCATGTTATTTACCTTATCTATAAGGTAATTTACCAAACTTGATTATCCAATTGAGGATTTTTATCCTTCCACCTAGTAATAAAAAACCTACAATAAGAATCAATATGACTTATTCTATATAAAATAATATTTAAATTGTAACTAGATCCCTTCACGTGATATTGGGTAATCGACTATAATTATTGAGTAAGCTGCAGGACAAATGATTACAATTTCTACTAAATTAGGTGGTTTTACATTAGTATTATATGGGTACCCTTTCTATTCTTAAGTTTTCCTGTTCTTCTTCTTAGTCTTCCCTAGTTCCATTTCCCCTCCTTTAGGTTCCTCAGATCTTTCTCTTTTTTATACTCCCACCTTTTCTTTTTTCTAATCTTTTTCCCTACATTGTTATCCTATTCTCTGCTAACCATACTCTATTTTGATCCCCTTTTTTGTATTTGTTTTCAAATACCACTTTTAGTTTGCTAATCTCTATTCTATCATAATTACCCACCCTAGGATATGTTTATCCTCTACATAACCTACACGTTAACCAAATATTTATCCCTTAACATACCAATTTAACATTTTCTTATATTAAAAAACCACAAGGCCTAACCAATATTAAGTTATTGGTGATTATTATAGTATATTAGCAGACTCATTTTCATGGTTTACTGATTCGTTGTTATATCCTCTCTTCCCGATCTTTATTATATAATATATCTCTCCTCTTTCCCATACCAAACCAATACCCCCTCTGGCCCGGTTAATTTATACCCAGATCAACCGTCTTCCTCATAAGGTCATGCCATTATACACATAAGACAAAAGAGGTTTAGCTAAGTTAACTTCAGCCACTCTAGTTATTGTATATTGATCTAGAGCTGAACCTAGATTATTTTTATTTAGCATCAAGCTATGGCCATTCTTATACCATCTATATTCTGGGTCTTAAGCGATACTTTGCCTCCTGTGTTCTACGTCTCCCCTTTTTTATACCTTTTTATTCCCTCTATTGATACGCTTGTTCTTGCAATTGTTGCATCTAGTGCTAGACACTCTTGTTCTAATTTGGGCTCTTATAATATTCAATTTATAGCAATCCCTATGAGATGGTCCCATTTTCATTCCATCTTTAGAGATATACTTGGTCACTTTATTGAGGGTTACATACATACTTATTTGGTCTTACTCTCCTACTTACTGCTGTGATCCCAGAGTTTAAACAGGTTTTTCATTATACAATTGGTTGCCTTTGGGTTTACTGACCCAGCCTCCCCTCTTGGTTTATTCTTAACCTTTAAGTCATGTCCCAATATTAACCATTTTATTAATGTGCTATTTTCAGGGATAGGTTTGAATAGTCATTGTATATATCCCACCTACTAACTATTAGTAGGACACCTTAATCAGCTTAACGAAAAGGTTAATGTAATAATTCATACTGCATAGTGTCGATAGTCATCAAGTGAATGACAGGTAAGACCAATATGAAAATACGATTAACAAATAAAGAGGGAAGGGAAGACTATGAAAGTATATACAAACATAAATATAAATTAGAGATAATTTTAAGTAAACAGTAATTGTAATACTGGTTTATAACCCCAAATAGAAGACTTGGGATCTTTAAATGTTAAGAGATCTTCAGACTTGTCACAATTCTGTTTGTATTGATCAATGACAAGGGGAAGTGTTATTAATATTCTCTAATAATATATACAAAGTCGGTAAAGTATAAGAAGGTGAGGAGGAATAAACTAACTATAAAAGGATGATTGGGATCCAATATAAAAATATTATCATTGAGAAAAATAACTATCCTTCGTATAATAACAATTTTATTATATCTGCCCATTAAAATATAATTTTTTTTATCCTTCCTCCTCCCCTATACTTCTTCTTACGATCTTTTCAGACCTAGATTTTATCTACATGAATTTGTTATCCCTTGGTTTTTCCATTTATCTTTATACAAAACTCACATTCAATTAGGCTTCCTTACTGAAACCATTTTCCTATCCCTACTACACATTCCCTCACCTTTTAAGTGAATTCAACCATAAATCTTTTATCCTTAATCGTTATCTACTCCGAGATAAGTATCCTAATTCTGCAACTACCTTGCAGAATTATAACTTAAATCAAATATAACACATGCAATATAACGGATTAAAATTAACAGATATAACACATGCATAAAATAAGGGGTAAGATACAAACTTTATACTAATAAACAAGAATCAAGCATATCCCTAATATAAACTAATGTTTATACTTTTAGCTTTATACCCATATGTATTGTTTATACCCTTAGCTTATACCCTAATATTTAGAATATATAACCATCACTTTTCAATTTGAGATTTATCTCTCATATAAAATATTTTATAACACCTTTTGCCGCCGCTTTATATTATCCTTGCCCCTTGTAATTTTATTCTTCCACCTTGAAGGGGTTTTACATTATTACCTCCCATCTACGTCCCTTTACCCTTAATTATATATTTAATTTTTTTATAATAATTATTGATCCTTTTTATTTCCCTATAGCCATTATTCTTTAGGACCCCACAGGGTTCTCATGTTTTGTTCATCCTTTTTTGGATAATAAACCTGAAGACTATCTAGTATTGATGCTTTACCTTAATTGGTTAAATAGGTGAAATGTTATGGAATATGAGCCTGAGGATGGAGTCTAAATTCAGTAAAATGTATTATTACCCCATTATAAAAATAATAGTTTAGTATAAATCATAAGAGCTAATTTATTACAAGGCTTACAACTTGAAAATAGAACAATTGTTCCGTTATAATAAACCTTAGTTATGGCTAATCTTTAGGGTTTCTCATTATAGGGGTATCTGTGTTGTTTATTCAAGATAAATTATCCTTTAAATTTCTCATATTATACTGACCTTTAATTGGATCAACTTAATATTGTCTTTAAGATTATAAATATTCCCGAACGCATATAGATCAAGTACATATTTTATCAGTACCCGTAATTAAGAACTTAACACTTAGTGGATTTATCATATCAAGTATAAAGCTATTCCAAGGTATACTCTAGAGTGGTAATTCTTATAGTATAAGCTAATACCCTCTTAAGGTTTAATAAAATTTTATCCCATAATCATTATTGCCTTCAATCTATTAATAATCCTATGTTTACTTTTTATTCTAATAGCAATAATTTATCTAGTAATATCTATAAGGACCAGTAATTATATATTTCCATATAGCTTAGTAATAGCTAACCATCTGATTTCTAAATATCCCTGTGCTTTCCTATAGTGTAGTTCCCTGAGTTATTTTACTCACAGATAAGCTGATTACTAGAAAGATAATCAAATACCAAACAATATGATATAAATGAGCTTGACTAGTACTATAGGAATAATCTGTTTTCCTGTTGACTCATAAACGGATTGTATATAAAAAGTGATAATAGGGAGTCGGAGCATATAAATAAAATGGTAATAGGAATAAGGATAGTAAGGAAAAAATTCCAGATAACCAACTAAAACCTAGGATGATAAATTAGAATAAAAGGTAATAGGTAGAGTAAAAAGTATAAGAATCTATAAAAAGAATAAGGAAGAAGGAAAGCATAAGGGAAAAGAAGGCAAAACAGGAAAAGAATAAGACAAAGGATGAGGAATAAGAAAAAAAAAGGAGGGTAATAAGGAGATAGGGGAAGAAAGAAAAAAGGGTAAAAAAAGAAGAAGAAAGGGAAAAAAGAACCAGGAAGAAAAGGGAACGAATCAACAAAGGTGAGAGAGTCACGAACTTAAAAAAGATACACAGGTAGAAAAACCAAGCGTGAATACCAAAATAGTTGAAAAGTTGCGTGTAAAAAAGAAAAAAGGAGAAAGATTGGTAAGAGAGCTGAGTCTACAATATCAGGACCAAATTAATATATGGTAGCTACCGGGTTTAGGATGTTGATGAACCTAAGAAGAAAATCTATAAGGATCAAGTGGATAAATCAATAAATCCATAAAGGCAAGAGAAAAAGGGTAGCAGTAGATAATGTATCAGGGGAAGCTTGACTGAGTGCAGTAGTGAAAGCTAGATATATAATAGAAACCTACCAGGAAGTAGGTAATAGATAGAGGGCATAAGAAATAGGAATGCAGTAGGCTTGTAAAAGGTTGGAACGAAAAAAGAAGGGAGAACAAAGGGAGGGAAAGAATAGATCTCCGTAGGTAGGTTTTTTATTGATTGGATTATGCTCCTAAGCAAAAGTTAAAGGCCTTACTCGTAGGTAGACGATTTAATTGGGATAGTGATAAGGTTACCATCATACTCCATCCTATCAATCTGCAGGGGTAATTATTGTTATTTGAACTATGGTGAAATTTGTACTATTATCATTTATTTATGCCCCCAGTAGATTTATCAATTCGTTAGGTACCCCTCTTTGTTGTATAATAATCCCTTTCTGGATTCATTCTTACCCTCTTATTGAATTAGTTACTATCTTTCTCTTTCTTTTTATGTATCTCTTATCTTCCCACCCCCCTTTACGAGCATCTACACCCTTACCCATAAGCTTACCATTTTATAGTCTTCTATTTCTCTAACTTCTTATCGAGAAATAGTTAATTCCTCTCAAATACCTTGATTGTTACGATATAATATAGAGTAACTCACATATTGGAAAAATATTATTAAGACTAGATTTCCTCATAATACCCCTCAATAACGGGCCCCCTTGGCTTAGAATAAGTTTTAATTACTAGGGGAATAAATATAGACTCAACAGGTGATAATTATAAAATCGATAGTAATCGAATGGTAAAACTAGGACGAGTGGGTTGGCTCAAAGATTGAAGGGATAGATGAGATCTTTAGTTAAGGGGGTCGTAAGTAACGATAGTAGGTCACTATCCCCTGGGTACCTGGGATTGCATTTAATTTAGCCTGTAGAACTGCTTCTATAGTTCTTCCCTCTTATTCTTGGAGCCCCCCTTTTCTGTGGATAACTCCTCTTTACCATGCGATAAATTGGATTAGTGGGTATAACAATTATTAGTTTAGGTAACCATTATAAGTTTCAAGATAGACTATACGATATTATCTATAGGGAGGAAACTAGATTTATTGGTTTACAAAAAGGTTGGGGAACTCACCAAAAGGTGAAGATTATTGCATATTGGAGAGAACTCTCTACTAAAAGAAGTGAATAATAGGACGATAATATATAATAATAATAGGGTTATAAGAGGATCAGTCATTACGATAATACTTTACTATCAAATCGAGACTTAAACTGAGTCTCTAATACAAATTCCTACCTTATAAAATTATAGATAGGTTGTGATTCCCTATCTTTAGTATGGTACCCTTTCTTATTTATATAGGGTCCGGCTCTTCTCCTCACCCCCTTGGAGTCATACCATTCTCCATCTCCTAGAAATAGGATCTATTTTTCATCCTTTTTATTGACTTAAGACTTTATCCCTCCACCTTCACGTACCCCTACCCGCTTACTCTTACAGCTACTGACTAGTCTATACATGATTTTACCCTCTTCAGAGTTATTTTATTATAAAGTCTGATTTTATGGTTACCTTCTATCACAGTGGTATAACTGGAGAAGTTTTTATGGTAAAATTATACGTGTTTATCTAGATATAAGAGGACAGGCTTTAGTACTCGTAAACATGGAAGAGCTAAAGGGTTTTACATTCTTGACGCTATAGTATGGCAAACCCCTTTCTTCTCAACTCTTCTAGTCCCTTTTATGGGAGATAGGTTCATCGTGCTCGATTTCATTTTTGTTAACCTCTTTCTATCTATTTTATTATTCCCCTTCTCACATTCTTATTTACCCTTATAGACAACCTTTATAGACTTATTACGATATTCTATTCTTTTTAGCGTTACCTTATCATCCTGATCTCTCCTAGACCTTACAAAATATAGCTAGTTTTATCTACTCTCACTCCTCTTTGAAGCTACCTATAAGGAGAAAGTTTATATTACCCCTACTCTTTTAAATCACTCCCTCTAGCAAAGGAGATAAGTATTTAGCAGAGTCTTTTAAAGATAGAATATAGTTGGAACAATCTTTATTTAAGGGTAGGCTTGATCAAAGTAATATGGATCATAGTAAACAAGGTACTAATAATAGACTTCTAAGAGGGCCCTAGGTGGGGAGGGAAAAGTAATTTTGACCTACAGGAGATATGGTACAAGATGGAGAATAACCCAATTGAAAACCTTGGCTGTTGGGGATGTAGGAGGGGAATATTCATAAGGTAGAATAATAGGCACAAATCAACTTAAATAAGATAGGGGACTAAGGCAACATAACGGAAAAGGATCGCGGGTGGGGGTAGGGTAAGGGAAAGAGTATAAGCCAGTAAGGAACCAGGGGGAAGAGAGCAATATCTACAACAATATGTAAAAAGAAACAAATAAGTGATGTGATCGTATATCGGGGGATCGCGGCTCGGGGACGACAAAGAAAAGGACAATAGGAGAATAAAAAACATAGATAAGGAAAGGGAGTAACCACAACCAGGGTTGAGGGAAATAACTCGTACAGAAGTATAAGACTACGATAGGGAATAAACCTAATATAAGTGAGTATAAAAACTGGGGCTATCGCCTGTAATCCTTTCTCATTCCCCCTCTCCATTGATACACGACCTTGAGTCTTAGGGGTACCAACCCAAATAGCCAGGGTAAAAAGGGATTGGGGATAGTAAGGGATAATACCGGACTAAATTTTCCTATTCGTAACTACTCTACATTATTTAACAAGATAAAATGCTTTTCAATAAATGACAATCAATCTCCTCAATGGATAAGCTAAAAATGAGAATAAAGGGGGGATACTACGGTATAATATAAAAATGAGATAAACCCCATATTTACCACACAGCCTCAAGGAAGTCACATATATAATGGTAACCTGTTTATAGAGGTATATGCTATAAATCGAAATCATATCGAATAAATCAACCACAGTAATAGTTTCCAGATAAGGAGTATATGAAATTATATAATAAAAGAATTGGGTACGTCGTCTATAAAATAGTAGACCATATAGTGCGAGGAAAAGAAAGAAGCTTAAAATAGAGGGGATAAAGACAGAAAGAGGGTGACAATAAACTTGCTATAAGATAATTTCTCAGATAGCTAGTAAAAGGATAAATAAAACTACACCTGGATAAAGATTTTATCAACGACAAATCTATAATCAAGAGGTAAAAGATAAATCCTTATAGGATTGACCAAAATATGTGGTCCAAAACAGGGATAAGACGAGAGGGAGACAAGGGGATGAATAAAAAGAGGGATAATAAGGAGGAGTGGAAGAATTGAGAAGACTGGCTAGAAAAGAGAACAAATAAGACTGTAGATAAGCGCCTGGTCTGGGCGGAAAAAGAGGACCACTGGGAAGGGGGATCTAGGCCAAGATAATAAAAAGGATCGTATCTCATAACTAACCTATTTATCTATTTTTTTTTCCTAGAACACCTAGTTTATGCACCTATATTTATGATTGGGCCCCCTGTTATTTATATTGTTGGGCGTTTTTTTCCCCCAATACTGTTCTTTTTCTTTTTTCCCAACTTGTCCCTTTTTCTGTATACTCTTACTCTCCCAAGTTTCTTCTTTTACGTTCTTTTCTGTCTTCAACTTCCCCTTTCTTTTTTGTCTTCTTTAAACTTTCTCTGACCTATCTTATCCCATAGTCTTTCTCCATAGACTCTTTTATTTTCTTTCCTGAGTTTTATACCCCACAATCTATCCACCTATTCACTATTCTGCTACTTCCTATACATTATTCCATGGCTACTTATCACGATCCCTCTCTTTCTTACCCTCCCTTTTATAGCCCCTTTTGGGCTCTCTTTTTCTCTATTCGCTATTGGATATTTCTTTCTACCCCCCTGAACTAAACATTGGTGACACCACTTATACATCTCTTCTTCTGTTCTACAAATTAGGTTTACCCTCTATTCGTCACCCCCTTTTCCCTAGAGTCTTTGTCCCATCCCAAGACCTTTTACTCCTTATAGTTAATTACCATTTAGTTAATTCCTCCTTTTATACCCCCTATTTGTCCCTGTGATTTATTATATTCGTTCCACTAGCCTTGTCTTTATCATATTCACATTATTACTAGTTATTCTACTTGAATCACTCAAATCCCTCCTTTATTACAATATTGATTCCCAGAAAAGGAGATAGGGGATATCCCAAATTCTTTTTCCCTCAAATTAGTATATCGATACAAAACCTATCCTATAACCAACCTTATTCACATTGATAAAGTATTTCTACACACAATATTCTTCCCGACTCGAGATCTCTATTATTAAATATGATTACTCCATCATTACAAATTTATCCTATATAGGGCTCAAGGAGGATTATGTAATATACTAGGGGGGTATATTAAATTGAGAGGACTCTCTATGGTAGACTTATACAAAAAACTTAGGGAAGTTATGGGATTGGCTTACCTCGTATATAACCTGTCTTCCTAGTTTATTGGTTTGTATAGTAACCCTTGCCTATTCTTAGAGTGGTTGGACTAGCTTATAGTTAGAGAGCTGATAACGAAGTCTAATGGTAATAATGACTCTTGTCATACCTGATTGCTAACCCTTATCGCCTATTATCATATCGACACTTTATGGGTGTCGATTCAATCCTAGAATTAAGCAGTTAAAGGGGGACATTAGGAGTATAACCAAAAGGTAAAATCAACTATTACGATCTTCATCAATCCTCCAATAATCTCTTTAGGACCACCACCCTCTTAAGGGAATAATTGTATGTAAGGACCTAGCACAAATTTTTATAAAACGGGGAATAAATAATAAAAAAACAATGTTTATAAGTTCGACAAATAAGTCGAGAAAGAATAGAACCGCTTATAGAAAAATAAATAGAGAGGAGTACATTGAGTCATACATATATATAGTAATAAGGGTTGGTAGGGATAAAGTTTGGTGGATATAATAGACTTTCGTCAATAATACCTATCAAGAAACTTATATAGTTAGCCGACTTAACCCCTACAGATAAGCTCCAATGGTTCAACACCTAGAGGTTTTACAATTAAAATCTCCCTTATTAGAGGCTAGTTCTTATACAAATATCCCAACTCTCTCTTTTACTCCTTTGTTACTTCCCCTTTTCTTTCTATTTCCCATACCCTTCTCTTTATCCCCTTATGAACTAGTCTTTACCCATTTTCCTAATCTCGAGTCTCAATTTCTCCCAATTAAAGCAAACGATTCCACACTATAGATTGGACTGACTCGTTATCGTTTCTAGCCACTTCAACTATATTTAACAGGTTAGTTCTATCCCCAAGCCCGCTGATAGGTTAAGATGACACTGTAGAGAGCCCGGCTTTATAGCCACTATGAGCCACATATTACGTATTAATCCTTTTCTATAGGTTAATTCAACATTCTATTTCTGCAGATAAAGCTACTACCCTTATAAGCTTATATTATCGTTTCACCCCTAGTATAACCCTTTGATCCCCTACTTTCGGCTTAGGGTATAGTCACAAGTCACTGAAGCAACGGCTTCTTACTCTATAGGCAAATTATTGCTATTTCATACCCCCTCCAATCCTTACTTCTTTATACGCCATCTATATACCCAAGTACCCCCTATTCCCCCACCCTTAGCCCTATGATTACCATTTGGATGTGTTGACTCTTTGTACCCCTCTATGGCTACTATTTTCTATTACCTCAGCTTATTTATCACCTTCTTTAAATTTTATTGGCATACTATTATATTAGCAATTTATCTATTTATTCATGTTTATATCTCTGTTTCCTTTCTCCTTTTTCACCTGATGCCTTGGCCTTCCATGTTCTTCCATTTCTTTATTGGGTTGAACCCGTCTACTTCCCTATAAGGAGGGGATAAACCTATCATACAGAATTAGAGTTATAAGTAGTTCCCGTATTTCAATAAAAGGGTCACTAGACCCTAATCAATAGAACCCTTTATTTCTAGCTCTTTTTTCCCAATTCCCTTTTTCTACCATTAGGTTTTATGTAAAATCTTTACTATTGAGGTTAATATTTGTGATAAATTAAGTATTTAAAGATAATGGGTAATGAAACCTGAATAAAGTAGATCACAGGTGAAGGTAATTGGGTACAAACTAACCAACGATTGGTAGGTATGATGGTGGTAGGATCTACCAGAGGGGATCGCGGGTCGGGGTGTAGGGGGGTAGAGAGAATAAAAAGGGTAGGGACAATATCATAAGGGGTAAAGTGCTATAATTTGGTTTAGAGGTCAAAAAAGGGAAGGTTAACAAACCTAAGATCATAAGACTAAGATAATATATGAGAGTACTAAAATCAATAGTTGGTAACTCATCCATGTGTGTTCGCATAAAAGATTGTAGCAGATATGAGTGACATGTTGGTAAAATAGAAAAGATAAATAAGAATTAGGGGCAGGAACAATAAGTGAAGAATTAGAGACCAATAATTTAAAGGGATAAATAGAGATATTACTAGTAAAAAGGTTATTATAAATAACTTTACCTAATTTAGCTACGAATAGTTTTCAATATTTCTATATAGAGCCCCACCTACTAAATGTAATACAACTTAAGTATACAAATATAAATATATTAGAGAAACCTAACAGATAGGTTTGCAATGTCAATTAGGTATTACCCCAATTAGACATGTGAAGTAACCTTTTATAAATTCTAGAGGGTATTCTGGAAATTGGTATTTATTAGATCATTATCTAAGGTGGAATCTTTATAGCCATATTATCAATAGCAGATTATTCAGTACGCGTGATAAACTATTAGTGGGAGATAGGTGATAGGGACACAGGTTATAGATAATAGATAAACTTTTACTATTTTAACAGTATTATATTAGAGATTAGGGTTTGTCTAGACTTATAAGATTATTGAAAATAAGAGGTAGGGGACCATCTGCTAATAGTTAGCGGGGGTTGGGATGGATAACTATAAACGGTAATCAAAAGGGTATAAAAAAATGGAAGCTAGGATTATATGAGAATATTTAACCATATTTGGTTAGTCGCCTCTCACTTTTGTGATATTCATGTACAACTTAATACAACCTGAATAATAAGACTTTACGGAGTAAAAAATGAAAAGCTATAAAATAACAGGGTAGCAAGTAAAAGTTAATATAGAGTAAATTGAAAAAGAGCCAAGAATACGTGTAAGCAGAGAATAATGTGAGGGAATAAAAAGGGAAGACCTAGACGATAAGGGAGAGAAAGGACAAAGTAACCAAAGGTGAGAGTAGAATAAAGTTGCAAGTTTGTAAGGAAAGAGAAACTTAATAAAAATTAAGCATTTAAAAGGCGTAAAAGATAAAACCACCTTACTATCCTATTTTATATAAAAGTACATAATTGAAAGCCAATATGTTTAGATCTTGTAGTCCGGTTCTCCTGTATACAATAATTATAGTAACCCGGGTATCCCGTATCCTTCTATAGTCAGTAGTTTTGTTATAAATAATCGTTATTTGAGTGATCTATAGATTATTATTAGTCTGGGGTATAAATCACAAAAGATGGGGAGGATAGGTGGGTACTTTAGTCCACTACAAAGATTAAAAGGATAGGAAAAAAAGGATGGGAGGGAAGTAATATATAAAAGAGAAAAAGTAGTAAAGGATAGACCTATAAAGATAAGGGACTAAATAACAGGATGACTAAGAATAGAGAAAAGTTTGCAATATAAAAAGGAAGAGAAAAACAAAGTAAGCATAATGACAATGGGAGCCCATCAGATAAAACCTATCGTCAAGGTCGTCACATAATTGTAGAAAAGATAAGGGTAAAAGTGGGATGGGTCGTATCTGTATAAAAAGATGTCTATAAATAATAACAAGAATGGGGGAGAATTTGCTATAAGAAAAGGATAGTGGGACAATGTAATAAGAGAAAAATGGAAAACATAAACGATTAGGGGTTTAACTAAATATGAGAATGGACTATAAAAATAAATAATCCAAAGAAATTGTAGATAAAAAGGGTACCAAAGAGCCAAAAAGAGTAAACTAACTAAAAAAGAGAAAAAACAAGATGAGAAGGATAAAAGAATTCAAGGGAGAAAAAAGAAGGATAAAAGAAGGAGTCCAGGGAGAATGACTAAGCGGGAAGAACCAATCATATTAGTGGGATATAAAGAGAGGGGAGAAATGAAAAATGGATAGCTTGTGGCTCAGAATGTATAAACCTATACAAAAAGAAAGGAGGATGGTAGAACAAAGGGGAATGAGCAGAGATGGGACATAAAAGGGATCAAAAGAAAGAAGAAGAAGGTTGGGGAACAGATAAGAGAGAATAGAGGGAGAGTACGAAAAAGATAAGAAGGGTAAGGAAGAAGAAGCGACAAAGAAGGTGTAACTAGTGAATGCATAGGGGACATAAATAAAGAAGAGATATTTATCTAGAGAGTTATGAGCCGATATAGTTTGGAGCTAGGTCAAGTCTAGTTTACCTTTTTTAACCTATTTCGGTTAAATGGGATTATAGCCTTCCATCAAAGCTAAACTTTATTGTAAAATCTTTTCAATTACTAGATTAGTATGTACCTCTAGAAAGGGGTATTAACCTGGTACGAACAGGCTTCTATTAGCGATCTTTTAGTCTTTTGTTGTAATCTTTTTCTCTACCCAATCTTTTCTATTCCCTCCCACCCTACTTCTCTTCCCGATTATGCTCTTATGTAAACCGAGTCCACCTATCAAACGACGAAGGCTTTACACAATCAAGCTAGCTTAAATTCTTTATACTAAGCAATCTTTTTATATCCCCAGATATTTCTATCCCCTTTTTAGATCACCCCTTCAGACAATGATAGTCGCTCTATTATCCTACTTCCTCCCGACTTAAGTATCTGCCTCCCATCCTATTTGAAATATGACGACCTTGACGAACCCGGGGGTGATGGGGAGGAGATTTGGGAGTCATTGGGTCTTGCAATATAGGGACAGACAAGACGAAATCCTCAATTTCGCCTTCCTACTAATGTCTCTGCCCCCCTATGGCTTCGGGGACTTCCATTCTTTTACCCTCTCTATTATATGTCTTCCCCTTCCTCCCTTTCGTTCTGATCGTCCCCCTAGTCTTTTCGCCCCCCTTTTTTATCAGACCAAATTTCCTCTCGTCAAGGTCTGATCTTTCTTCAACCAAACATTTTTGTGTCAATTCTATTCCAAACCATTTATAGTTGCTTTATTTACTATGTAAAGTTTTCCTATAAAGAGTCCCTTGAACCTCCTATAAGAGAGTATTTGGGACGATGCCATTTATTGAGCCATAACAGATAAATGATGATATTGGAACTAAGCCGATAATTCACTATTATAGTGATCCTCTTAGGTAAATTACCAATGGTTTGACATTCCACTATAAGCCCATAGTTAGTAGAGTGATTTCATAAAATGACGAAACCCTTACAATGTAAGGGTTGAATAGAGTGTAAGGAGAAAAATGAAAAGGGTGTAGAAAAGAAGAGAATGTGGGAGACTGACAAGTGTAGCGGGTAATAGGTTGAAACAATAACCAAATATGTGATTCTGCTCTTTTATAATTACAAGCCATAAAAGGCTTATATGTATTCATACAACTAGCTTATCTATAGGTTATTTTAGTCTTTAGACTTTCTCATTCGTGGCCACCCCTCTTTATGGTTTCACTTTACAACCCAATTTTCATCAAGGATATAACCCCGACCTTATTTTAGGTTGAGTCCTTTATGAGGAAATTTTATATGAAGAGTTCCATTCTATTAGCCAATATCTATTCCCCCCTCCCTTTTCTTCTTTCTTTCCCTATCCCTCATTCCCTTACCCTCTTATCCCCCCTTTGAGCCAGCCCCCGCCCCCTGTTCCTTTTTCTTCCCTTTTTTTCTTCCCTCATTCTCATCCCTATCCCCCTCTTACACTCAAGGTCTTTTTCTTTTTATCCTATCACAAATCATTTCCCCGACATCTTTATATGTTCCTATTTTAGGCCTTTATCCCAGAGCCTACTCCCTTATTCTTATCCCCAGCCTTTATCCTTCCCCTCCCTTATTTCCTGATACTCTTTTTGTTCCCCTACCCCTACTTCCCTTTTTGTATATGTCATTCCCTTTTACACTGTTTGAAGCCCCCTCCTGTTCTTCTCACTTACCATACTCGTGTATTATCGTCTTCTCGTCGATTATCATTTGTCTTTCATAGATGAACCCTTTTGTGGGTTCGTGGGTTACCTTTTTATTTATCGTTATGAGGCTCTTCCTTTTTCTTGCCCTTCATTATCGTTAATTTTATAGCCCCTTTGTTCTCTTCTCCTTGGTTCCTAAATTTATGTGCTTGTCTTACTTTGTAAAAGTATCAATTGTTAAGGCTAGAGCCTTTTTATCTAAAACACCAATTAGTAGGTGGAATTTTTCAAAAACCTGACCATTTCACATAGATCTAATAGGCCAAGGATAATTACAACGTGTAGGGAGGAGGGATAGAGTAAAACGTAGGATAGCTAATTATCTATTATCCACTCCATTATTAGTAGAAGCGTATTAGTTTTACAAAGATAGATGAGAATTAGGCTAACAAGTATAGGGGTATTATTGCAACTATAGACCCCTTTTTACAAACTATGTTAGCATTCTAATTAGATTAGCCTCCCCTTGCATCCTTCGTCTTTTATCCTAAGAGATCTTGCTCCTCTTTATTATAAAATCCATTTATAAATCTACACATCTTTAGTTATTGTTCTTCTT
>JAKSZP010012722.1:0-22135 GCA_022478985.1 Massospora cicadina
ATCAGCTGGTAGGCCCATATCTGCCATAGAGTAACAGAGTGAACTTGTATTTTATCCTTAATTGGGACCAGCAGGCCTATTCCAATCTCCTGATGCTTCTTGACGACCATGTCCTTGTTGAGGAGGTTTCCCAACAGGAGATTGATTGGTCTCTGATAAGCTGTGTCTAGGATACCTGGCAACACCCGAGGTTCTAAAGGGCTTATTACATCAATGCTTGTTAATTGCAGGAGGCAGTTACGTGGGAGTTGCATGGCAAGCTTGGTGTCTATCACCTTTTGTTCACCCGCTCTGACTACTAGCTCCTCTGAAGCATACAATGGAATGACCTATGAAGCATCTACGGAGTCAGGAAGCTTTTTTGTGTTTCTGACCGATGTGGTATAGATAAGGGTAAGGGCAGGTGAAGGATACTCAACGACACATGTATATTCTTTCTTCTTAGGCTCATTGTTAGTATAGATTAGGGGAACTTCATAATCTAAAGGGGATAGAAATCACTGTTTCATATGAATGATTCCGTCATACTCAATCATGAATTGAGTACCAATGAGCAGGTCGTATGCGTTATTTTCTAAAGCAACAGCAGGTGAAGCTAGTAGGAGTTTTATCCAATTTGGATGGGTAGAGAATAGTAGGCTCCAATAGCTCGCGTATTGTTAAGCCCTATAGTTCCAAACTCTTTCAAATATTCAGGTCAGGTGCCAACTTGATTTTATTAATGAGCTTTGATGAGACCACTTTCACTATAGCACCCATATCAAGGAAGGCTTGAACGTGCACCTTATTGATAGCAACCTCTACCTTAGTTATTGTGTTACCAAAAAGGGGGAGGGCGAGAACCTCCTTCAAACGGAGAGTGGAGGCAAGGCGTTGAGCCATTGCAGGGTATTTGTCTTCCTTATATCGGAGGATATGAACCTGCTGGGTGGATCTGGTCACTGTCCCAATAAACTGGTCAGCATCACTAGCGGTATCAATCACCTCTGAAAACCTTTACAACAATTGAAGATATGTTTGTCATGGTATTATTTCTATTTTAATTTTTTCAGGCCTCAGCCTGTCCAAAAACACACTTCCCCTGGGGTATAACAAAACTTAATATCCTGCGTCTTTACCACCCCCTTCAGACTCGTCATCAAAGATTGTCAATGTTCCTCAACAAGTTAGTAAGAGGGGTCTGAGAAACTGGCTTAATCTGCTCACAGTGGAGGGCTTTGTCATTCTCATCTGCTCTTTTGACTTTTGAAGGAAGCATTGTAGCTGGACCAACTTTTGGGGGAGGCGTTGGAAATGTGATGTCTTTAACTTTTGCCTGAGAAGTGACCGGCTTGGGCTGCCCCATCAGGGAAGGTTTTGAACTAGGGGACGCTGGAGTTGAGGCTGAGGGGGATTGAGGTAGCAGTTTAGCCGGACGTGGTACTTTATTTACCTTAGTAGACCGCTCAGCAAGAGGGGGACCAAGCAAAGTGATAACTGACTTCACCAGCTGAGCTATTGAATCTGAAGCTTAAGGTGAGCGCTGCCCTTTAATTTCCAATATTCTAGGCTATCCACACATGTTGAAGGAGTATTTTGTCGCTGCAACTCTGAAGAAGCAGGGTTCCAGTGGGATACAACCATAGAAGAGGCTGAAGAGGTCAGAGTTGATTCACGCTTTGGAGATCTTTACAAAAGTTCAGGTTCATAAAAATCAGCCAATGCTAGTAGTGCCTCTTTGATATCCCATACGGTTTAAAAGTTGTTTAACTGTGGAGATATGCATTGATAAAGAGGGATAAGATAAGGGTGGTTAGCCAAGCGGTTAAAACTGCTTCCACCCCTAGTGCAGGTTTTGAGTTTGAAACCCGTACTGGCTAGAAAACATTCTCAGTCTGGTATATTTGTCCCAAGGTCAACCCACCTCGAATAATTTAAAGAGAAATAAGATGCCAAGCTAGCCACGATAGCAGCAATAGCATCATCTAAGGGAAAAATTTTGTTCAGCAACAGAGGTTGAGATTAGCTATAAAATCGCCAACAATTGAGAGGATTTATTATCCCTCTTGTAGGCTAATACACATAAAGGCCTGTTCTTGCCATTATAAACTCTGCTTTAAACAAAAATTCTTCAAGCAGCACTTGTTTAACCTCTGTCCAGGTGGTAAGTGTGGCCATTTAAAGAACCATAATCTCCTAAGCCATCAGACTTAAGCAGGGAAGAATAAACTTGGTTTTTTGAAGGTCAGTCGTCCTCCATTGCATATTTATAAAAACAAAGGAAGGAGGCGATACTGCCCTCACCAGGTGTGAACTTGGCTTTAAAAGAAGGTTTAAGAATATTAGGGGAGGTAGAAGTTTTTCTTTCTCGTAACAATCACTTTAGTTACTACAATTCGATTTGAACAGCAACTTTGGATAATCACACACAGGAAAGATGGGCGACTTTAATAATAAAAATAATACAACATGGGTGAGCAGCGTGGCAAGCAGTGCGCTTAACGGTGCAACTAAGGGCAAGAAACGCCCTGGAGGGGGACCAGGAACCCAATCTGCAAAGAAATCACAAAAAATACAGACACCATCTGGGTTTATGGTATTTACTGTAAAGCACGCGCAATACATGTACATTCAATTCAACCAACCTTTGTAAAAAGTGGAACACGGGATCAGACTCTTCCTTGGGGATGAGTCATCAACCCTGTGGAAGAAAACATGTGAGGCACAGCCCTCACTTTTCCCTCACGCAGTGTACATAGCCACCAACAACATGGGCCATGGCTGGATCGATATTGGTTTTGAAACAGCTGATGAAGCTGATGCTGCAGCAAAAATCTGCGTGGAAATTGCCCTCCCTGAGGGCAAAAAAATTGTGCGCACCGCGCGCACCAGATGGAACAAAGCAAAAACTTTGTTCATCTCCTTTGACTTGCTCCCCACCAACCTTCCTCATAAGGTAATTGAGGAGGAGCTCCGCAAAGGTCTTGTGGCCTACGGAGAAATTGAACAACTTGAATTACAGCGGTTTTGCTTAATGCCCGACATGTGCATGGGCAAAGCTATCGCTGTAATCAACCCCTTCCCAGAAGTGGAAGAGGATTTATCCAGAATTCCCCGCGCAGCAGAATTTCACTTTGCAGATGGGGGCCAGTCAGCTGCATTCCAAGTTACACCGGAACGCGCACCACCCATTTGCAACCACTGTGGCTCACTGGGCCACAAGGAACATGCATGCCCTGTAAAAGAGGGCTTAATGGAAAATGATTTTTGTGAAGAAGCTATGGACGAAGATAATAAAAACTTTGCCAAAATGACTGATGGCCACCACCCATTCCACTGGGGTGAAGATGGACTATACTCCATCGTGGACCCAGTTACAAGTAAACAGCGTAAAGCAGCACAAAAAGCCCGCAAGAGAGCAGCAGCTGAAGTGGCGGCACACGCAGAATCCGCCATTAACCACGGACAAATTCAGGAGGATATTTCAGATATTTACCAAACCAACCAATCAGAATAATATGCCCAGGTCGAAAATTTTCACAGTAACCAGACTGAGCCACAAAGCGCCATCAGTCATGCACATACTGAGGAACAATGCAACTTCAATTTGAGTGAAAATGCGGTGCACAATGCAACAAAGTTGAACCTCAAAAATATAAAATCCAATCAACAACCCGCATCAAATCAACATGAGACCTGTGCAGGAAAAGTTGATGCAAATGCAAAAAACCGCAATTCCCTTGATTTATTGGGTCAGATCAAGGGAACCAACAATGGCAGTGAAAGAGTTGGAGTACAGACGCGGAGCATGGCAATAATGAGCTGCGGTGGGATAGGACCAGAGGGTCCTCCCAACCGCTCCTGAGGCGCCATGGGCACCTCATTGTCAATAGGGACGTTAAATATCGTGGGAGCCAGGGCTCATATGTCCCAAGCCAAAAATCTGGCATTCCTGCGAAAACCTCTTGTAGACATCTTGGCCATCCAAGAAACCCACTGCCTACAAGGGGAAGAAGAATCTGGTCAACCAGGGTCGCACCATCACAATCAGTATGGACATCTTACTGTGGGGTGATCATCCAAAATAACAAAAAATTAAAAAGTACAAACTCCTCATCATACCTTCACAGCTGCATCCTGTAGCAACAACCACATGCCAGGATGAAATAATTTCGTTAGCATGTATCTACACACCGTGCACTGCAACCAAGAGAAAAAAAATTTTTGAAAAATTTTTTACCCTCACCCTCCCACCAGATATCATCATGTTAGGCGATTTCAACTGCTGGGATAACCCCAATACAGATCGATGGCCTAATCCCAGGGGATACCCAACTGGACACATTGAATATCGCACAATGAAGGCATCTCTTGGCTTACAGGATGCTCTTCCTCCCAATTCACCAATCTTTCCCCATATGAAAAGACCCAAC
Organism: Massospora cicadina; assembly: GCA_022478985.1. Taxonomy (NCBI): domain Eukaryota; kingdom Fungi; phylum Entomophthoromycota; class Entomophthoromycetes; order Entomophthorales; family Entomophthoraceae; genus Massospora; species Massospora cicadina. The sequence goes on from JAKSZP010012722.1 coordinate 4,413, forward strand.
ATACGTGAGGGACTGCTCATATCAATGAGTCATATTGACCACATTCTCATCCTACAATCCCACCACTCAAGAATCTCTAAATTTACAACAAAAAAGATCAATTTTTCTGATCACCAATTAGTTATAGTGCAGTTAGCACCAACCCAATCCCACACACTGGTGTCGCCTTGGAGAAAGCTTCACCCAGAAAATATAAGATTGCCTGAGATATCTGACTGGGTTGAAAAGAAGGCTACAAACCCAGAATTCACAGCCCCATTCACTTTGGATCCCATCAGAACATGGGAAAATTTCAAAAAAGATTTAATCAACAAAAACCGACATATTACATCATGCAAGTAAACCGTGGACACAGCCACAATCAAGCGTACCTTGGCAGAACTAGACCACCTGGAAATAAATACTCTGAGATCTGGCTATAGCCCTAATTGGGGACGCAAATGGGCAGAAATTTCAGCCCGGCTTAACAATCTCATCTCTGAACACCAATACAGAATCAAAGTATTGAACAAAGGTAAGTTCATAAAGGAAGGCAAAACCTGTTTGACATACTTTTTCCGCCAATTTCACTCCTGCAGAAACCAGCCCACGTGCACACAGGTCCATAAGACCAACGGCACTGTGGCAACTGACCCTGAGGAAGTCAAGGCGGAAGTACACCGCTATTACACCAAATTATATCGTGATATGCCAACAGATCCACAAAAAATTAAACAATTTATTCAAACTGCCAATATAAAAAGTACGCCACCAAATTACAATATACTATCCCTTATCACACGGGAGGAGCTTTGGGAAACAATTCGCGGTGCACCACGTAGGAAATGCCCAGGGCCTGATGGGATACCCTACAAATTTTATAAAAAATATTTTCAACAAATCGCCCCCCTCCTATTAGCGTCAATGAACCAGAGTTTGTTGGAAACACGCCTATTACCAAGAGGCCATGAATCCTATGTTATAACCTTGTATAAAAAGGGTGACAAGTTGGACCTGGCCAACTGGCGCCCAATTGCACTCTCCAACACTGATACAAAAATTCTAACAAACATTCTAGCAGCTAGATTAGGCGCAATTTTATCTGACATCCTATCACCCAACCAGTTTGGGTTTATACCAGGGCGTTTAATATGGAACAACATTCACCCTGTTGCAAAATTTGCCAATCCAAAGCAACAGGTGCCCTGGTTTTCTTGGATCAGGAAAAGGTGTATGACCGTGTTAGCTGGCCATACCTAAAAGAATGTCTACATGCCTTCAAACTCCCACCAAGATTCATAAAATGGGCGATGCTCCTAACAGAATCTGCAACCATGGCTGTATGCGGCCCTGGATTCCTAACAAACAAGATTAAACCACACAGAGGGCTCAAACAAGGGGATCCCCTCAGCCCACTGCTATACAATTTCAGCTTTGACCCGCTCCTCCGAGTAACTGACTCATGTCTCATGGAGATAACCGCACAAGGACAACTAACAGTCAAGATACTGGCCTTTGCAGATGACTGCATAGCAGGTATAGCAAACAATGAAGATGCCCAACAGCTGGAACACACTCTAGAGGAATACTCCAAAGTGAGTAATGCATCGCTCAACAAAAGGAAGACAGAAATCATCCTCTTAGGCAATTACACAAACAATTGGGCCACAACATCAGAACCTCACACCAACACTCGAAGAATAAAACCCAATTATATTACCCTTTGCAACACCTCCCACCACCACTCCTGTTCGACACCTTGGAATCTGGCTAGAATCAGGGGGATATGCTAATGAGACAATGGAAAGTAACCTATTACAACGGGTATCCAAACGCGTCGCCTCCCTCAAGGGAAGAACCTCAGGACTAACAGGACGAGTTACAGTTGCTAACTCGCTCATCCTCCCAATACTGTGGTACCAGGCCCATACGATAGCCTTCTCACCTAACTTTATAACCTCAATTGCGCGCTTATCCAGGGCTGGCTGTGGCCTGGCTCTCACCCTCCTATACGGATGGAAACACTATTTGGCCCACGCTCAAGCGGAGGCATGGGACTTATAGATTTTGAGAATCATGCCAATCACATCCTAGGTACCTGAATAAAGGAAATCCTTGCTCCAGACCTCCCGCAACAACATTGGTCCAGAGCAGCAAGGACTAACTTTTCACAGGCGCTAAAATTAACCAACCCTCATAGTCCACACAGACTACTTTCATACCTTGCCAAGCACCTTACTGCAACAGGTCCGCATGGAACCTCCCCTCATTTTAAACATATCCTCTGAACTATCCGCCATATGGGATGGACCATAGAGAACACGGGTACTATACAGGGAAGGGGACGACCCAGCCCCAATTCAAATTAAGAAACCCAGAAGACCACCCCCAGAGGGATATGCTCGCAACAACCCCAAGCATAGCTAGGATAGAATACCTAGATATGCTGGACATTCCCTATGGTTTAACCACACAGAAAGCAATGTGGAAAATGACACACCACCCACTCCTACAACCAAGGATAAGAGCAAACGCCTGGCGCTGTTTGAGAAGGACCTATAGGACGGCGGAACACTCCAACTCCCTCCACAAAACATGTTCAGTATGTGGAGGGGAGGGATCCCTACATCACCTAGAAACATGCCCTTAACCAAAGCTATATGGCAGGAAGTCGCACGCCTGCTAAAGATTCAAAACGAACAGGAATTCTCGATATCAAAGAGTATCTTCGCGCTCCAGATCGAGTCACCAATCCCATCTACACTCCGCTCCCCAATAATACCCATTGCAATGTGGACAATACACACAATTGCATTAGATGCGTTCAAGGGCACGGTCCCAACCATTCATGGGATTATTAACAGATTCTATGTCCACTTACGGAGCACTTCCAAGCCTGGCTCTATGGATTTATGAGACCAAGGCAAAAAGCGCTCATAGAATCATGGTTCCCACTCTGGTTCCTCCACACAGACCCTTTCCTTCACACCTGTTCCATAGCAGGGAAACCCCCTCGGAGTAGTGCACCAACCCCCATACTTGGCAGTCCCGCTGGTAACAGGGGTAACTTGAGTACCCTAAGGTGCCCAAATTTTATATTTCTTAGTTATTCTCTTAGTTTCACTTATATTTGGTAATGTCTGTCCCCAGGTCAACTTACCTCGGTTGAATAAAATATTAGGGGAGGTCTCATAAGGACCTTGTAAAGAGTGCTTCTCAAACCTTTTGAGCGAGCCAAAGAACTGGCTAGTTGGTTTTCTAAAGCAGCTAGCCTTGGTTCCAGAATATTTGCCATTGTTAACCAGGTTTTGGTGGTATACAGGGCTCCCTGTAGTGAACACCACTTATTGGATTTTTGCGTTGGAGAATATCGCTAATGCTTATTTATGTAAAATTCAACAATAAGGTGTTGGAACTACCAAATCAATAAAAATAATTAAGCTTTAAAAATTAGATAGTTATGGTCTTTATATAGTTTTATTGGGTGATGTCAGAGATAAGAGGAAATATGAACCCTCTCAATATCTGACCAGTCAGTATTTAAACTGTCTTGAGGGTCGAAGGGAAAAAAACAGAACAGCTTGTTACATACCAAATAAGGAGACATCTAAAGTTAGCTTGTCAAAGCTCAAAAACTCGCTTCAATTTGGCTGAATGATGGATGGGAGTTAATTAACGGCAATACATACCAGTGGAGTAACAATTTAATAAAACTCAGCCAATTTCCTTTGGCTAAAATTATTTCACCTTGGGGGACCTCCGCCAGGCCTATAAAAGGGGGTGGTCCCCCTTAGGTGCTGAAGGGATTTGGACATAGCAAGGGGAGAAACTTCCGATGGACTCCCCAGGTTCCCATGCAAGGTCGAGTTATCTAACTGTTTGATCTTGTGGTATTTTCCCATGAAGTATTGAAAATAGTGTTACCCCAATTTGTGGGGTTCCACCGAGAGTTGGCCAGGGTCTTTTGGACGAATTTTTCAGCATCTACCTCTAAACCACTCTTTTCTATACATCAGACTTGTAATTGTCTGACAAGGCGCAAAGGTTCCCTTGGCGGAAACCTTGTTTGACCATAACTTCTTCCATAAAGCCCATCAGGGCTAGTATTATCGTGAGAAGCTGGTTGTAGAGCGCTAAGATCCATCTCCTTACATGAGGTGGAATGTGGAGGCAGAAGGGAGGCATTGAGGTAGCACAATGGACTCAATTGTACACTTTTTTCATATTGTATTGCACCACAAAGTTGCGGGTTTGAGGTGAGTTGGCAGATAGATTTGTTAGAAGTTCATTATAGTTGATCCATAGCAACTTCCCTGGGATGAACCCATGCTGAGATGAGTTGAGGCAGTGTGCCACCCACTTTGTTAAATGGTTCACTTAGAGTTTGGTTAAGTGTTTATAGTCAGTTTTAAGAGAGATATCAGACGCTAGTTCAAGAGAGGTCCTCCTGGCCCACTATCTTATGTATGAGGGTCATGGTTGAGCTCATTGAGTCAGTTAGTACCCCTTGCACCAGTAGGGTTGATATATTAGGCTGGAGAGCATTCTTGACTGCTATGGGGTCTGCTAGGTACGCCTTAAAAAGGATACCGACTGGGCCCTGAGCCTTTAGACATGAAGTATTAAAGAGTATTCCTATTATTTCATGTGGTGTGAGTGGCACAAGGAGTTCATCAGCAACTGAAAGAACAGCCAGTGGTGCTGGAGCCCATTTGATTAAATTTCAAATATCTTCCAGGTTCACCTTGGATGCCTGAAACAGGGTTGAGTAGTACTGATGAATATCAGTGGTGATTTTCTCCTTGTCTGTGATTGATTATTTCTCACCTTCAGGGTTAGATTTCCTGCACCTTTGAAAAAGCCTTCTGTTTCTGGTAGAAGAAGTGGGTGGGGAATTCTCACTGTGTTTAGTATCATGAGGACATAAAGTCTGCTGCCCATTCTTCTTGGGCAATGAGTTCAATGCAATAAATCTTCAGGTCAGCTTCCCACGCTTCCACCCATTGGGAAAATGTAGGCTAAAAGTTTCTTTCCATGTGCCTAATTCATGCTTCAGCTTGTCTATCCTTGGTGTGAGTCATGGTCATCTGGTCTTTCGCACAGTTGTAGGCTACTCTCAAGATCCCCAACTTTGTCTCAGATCAATTATATTGGTGGTGCGCAAATGGAGTGATGTGCTTGATACCAGTAGACAGATAGCCGCAATCTGTTTTTACTCATGACAGGGTTTTCAGGGTTACTGGGGCGATCCTAGGCCAAAAATAGTGTGATGGTCTGAGGATGTCGTGAGGACCACTGTTAGGAATCTATGGTCACTGTTGGTTTTATCACATGTTGTGAGATCAGAGACCTGACCAATTAGTATGGGGCTGATTAAGGCCATGTCAATTTGGGGTGCTGATCTAAACTTTAAATCTTTGTACCAGATCTGAGTCATGCAGCCAAGGCTGGATGCGGAGGGGAGAGCATCATTAAATCCACTGATCCAGAGGAAGCCTTGGAGTCACGCGGCTCTCCACCAATCCTGCCTGGCTGGAGATGGTGCCCCAGACGTTACTCATCTGGTGTGAAATCACCCATCAGCACTGTATTGTGGGGGAACTGGAGGCGTGTGAGTTCTTTTAGTGGCTGTCCTACTCCTGGCCTGAATATAGAAGGTAGTTGCTCAGAGCAAAAAAGGAGAAGTTGGGAGTAGACAACTTGGTCAAATTTGGGCATTTGTATAGGTGTTTTGAAAAGTGGTAGGCTATCACCTGTGGATTCAGGATAATGAGGGCTGCATAATTTTCAACAGGAGTTACCTCAAAAAATTTTCATGTTTCTATTTATAAGGGGGACATGGGGCTTTTGGAAAGCTTCAATATCCACATGAGTTGACATGATAGTGCAGAGTAGGCGGGCTCTCCATTTGTGATCCTGCAATTCATTAACATTTAAGGACTGCAGTGTTAAGTTCCCCCAAGGGCCTCATAGATTGCTCCATACATATATGGGGTGTTGCCAGCACTTACACTTGTGTCTTTAAGGAGGATTGTTTTGAGTCTTTGAGCTTGACTATTAGCAGCAATTTTAGCGGAGCAGCGAGGGTGGCGGGGTCACTATGGGTGGCGGGGGTTCAAGGATCTGGTGAGCCAACTATATAAAACACCCCCACTATTTTCTGGGATGGGCCCCTCAGGTGCTCCCTAGGCTCCTACATCTGGGCTTCATTTGAGCTGTCCAAGTCCATATCTACCTCCTCCAGTAATAAAAAGGTGTTTTGAGATGAAATATGAGCGGTTGGTGGGGCACACTTGGTTGGGAGGTTTGCCTCAAGCAGTGATGCTCCAGGTGTACTCCATTAGTGAGGGCATTCATTGTATGGGATTTGTGGGTAGCTTCATCTAAGTTGATAGGTGGCAAAGCTGCTGGGGTAGTGCCCACTGGGTTGTTATTTATCAAAGCTGGTGAGGTGTCAGAAGACTTGTACTTGGTTTGCGCTGGTAGTGGGAGTGGTAGAATGGAAGGGGTCCCTACCATGAGAAGGGCTACCTCTCTAAGGGGGGATTTTTGCATGGTCAGTTGTGAATTCCTGACTGCTTTATAGAGCGGTTGGAGACAGCTCCTCTACTGGAACCCTTTGATTGGTTAATGGATTGCTGCTGCCGCTGCAAAACCTCTTCTGGACCACAGTAAGGGTCTGGTTGTTAGTTAAAAATATTGTTTCCACGCAGTGCAGCTGTTGTATAGGTGACCTAGGGCGTTGCACCACAAGCAGTGGGCCATGCTTGATCAAGATCCGTGAAGGATATATTGGGGCAGAATCTGATGACCGTTACACATGGTATGATTTCTATATTCTGAGCTATTGTGGACTTCAGAATAAAGGACGATCTGGAGGCACAATCTCATTGAGTCAGAGAATAATATACAGGCATTCTGAAGTCCACTGATAGTACTGAAAAAAATTCCATAATCTTTAGATGGAGAGCAAGCTCCAATGATAACAGGTCAACCATGGTCAGTAGATTTGAGAAGGTCACCCAAAAGAGCTTCTTGAGGTTTGACTAGTTCTGATGATGTATAGGGACCCACATGGGATAAAAATGTTGGTGAATATGATTTTGTCTGCATCCACTGGGTCTTTCAAACCCACATCAATGTAATGGCCTTCCACCACTTTGTGGATGATGGTGTTGCAAGCAAAGGACCTTTGGTAGCATCAAAGAGTACTCAAAATTATCCTTGAAGTATAACTCAATGGGGTTATAGCCATTATATGCAAACTGCATAGGATCAAGTGGAGTGAGATAGGGCTCTTTGGGCTCTTGTCTCAGACCACTCTTATTAATCTCTGCCACAGTTGCGGCTTTACAAGGGTCAGTAGTGGGTGAGGCAGGTGTTAGTTGCTTATTCAGGCTCCAAAGGCATTTTTGAACTGTTTGTTTTTGGTCTGTTATAACTTTGGGCGCTATCATTAGAATATGCCATAAGGGTTACACAGATTGAAAACATGAACAACGGATGTACAATATGGGGATCGTTGGTCCTCTGAACACACTTAAAAATATAATAAAATATGGAGCAAATGCCTAATGACACTTTAATTTATAATCAATAAAGCGATTCTTTGCTGCTACGCTCTCTCAAAACTACTAACAACCTTCTTCTCTCAATCGCCCATCTTGCTTGTATGTTAGCGACTTCAGACAATATCATTCTCTTGGCTTAGACTATTCTGTTCAGCTGTACCTTATTGGTTTCAGAAGGGTATTCTTAAATTCTTTATTGCCTTAGTTTTAGGTGATCTAGGTTATATTCATTGAATGTTGACATTGCCTTATCACCTTATTTATAGGCGATCCATTACTAATCCATTTTATCCCAATATCGCCTCATCACAAGGTGCTCAAATACTCATAATTAAAATCCTAGTCAGCAGATCCTCGCAAATCTGCCGTTACTCTTCAGGACTTATCATCCATTCATATCCGAATCTTGGTATGATCTGTACTGACGCTGCAAGCATCACTTGTGTGGGTGCCATGGATGTAGTCACCAAGTTCCCTTGCAGTCTGCTCCATGCCAGGATTAACCCCCCAGTGCCACATGGGCTGGGCCATATTCTAAAGCGCCATATTCTACTTAGATCTCTCAGCCGTCATCATTTGGGTCCTACAACAGGACCTCAGGTCATGGTGGTCAGGTTTGTGAGAATCCAGCTAACTAATGCTTGCTGGTGCCAATATTCAGCTGGATTATCACAAACAATTTGTTTTATTCTTGCCAATTAACTTTATGGACTAATACTATGTAAAACATAAATGATTACTATAATTTCTTCATGTAGTGGCTTGGGTGTGAGGTCAATGATACCTTATTAAGATGCCTTTCCATATTATTTAGGGTTGCCAAAGGCTAATATGGAGCAATTATTAAATTGATATAGTCTGAAATGTGCAGTTTAGACTGTTTAACGATCTACCCAATCTGTGATCAGAAAAATTATCTTTCTTCGCCTAATATTGACATAATATGATTAATCCATCTTAAGTAGGATAAACCCATGGGTGAAAGTTTTTATAAATTGTACCCAAAAATTTTCATTGGATTAATCTTATTTTTGCTGATCTCCATCTTCTTTGGATCATAATCGGTGCTTAAAATATAATTCCCCCTAGCAACCCCTCTCAAGCCTATAAAATGGGGTGGTTTTTTGATAGAAAAAAGCACTGAATGTACGCCAGTGCTTGGGCGACCCTCCAGCTTAGGTGGGGCATTCCCCGAGGGTTGGGAGAGACCAGGGAGAATTTATCTGACCTGGTTGATGGAAGGCGAGGAGTAAAATAATTACTCCAAGTCAAATTGTTTCACTAAGAATTAGGAGATTTTCTAATTACCAAATTCAGACTATTTTCACCCAAAACATACTTCTCCTAAAGCCAAGAGGGCAATTGTTTTACATCACTCCCTCAATAATGTTGAGGGGAGAATAGTGATTTAGGAAGCGGCCATGTACCCAATTGATGACAATCCCTGTAGTCAGGGATTTAATAGAATACTCAGCACCTTTCTTGTAGTTGATGATGAAAGGGCCTTCCCAGATTAACCCAAGCTTACCTCTTCTAGGAGTGATGCGATTATGATAATATAGAACCAATTCAGACATTTGGAAGGAGTTAGGGGTCCTGGAACTCATTGGCAGCCTACCCTTCTTTAATCACCTTTTTTAGCTATATTTGTCATGGCCTCAGATTGAAGCTGGATGATGCGCAAAGCCAATCTTATCATGGTTTTCTTAGGTTTCTCAACTCTAGAGGAGAAAGTTTCTTTTTGAAAGGGAAGGTATTTCTGGTTCCCGCTCATACAGAACATGGAATGAGGACATTTTTAGGATCTAGAAATAACTAATCTGATATGTCATAAGAGCATTAGGTAGGAATTGATCCAAGCGAAGTTGATAAGAGGATGCCATTATGTGCAGGATGGAGACCAATGTTCCATTTGCTCTCTCCACGGTAACATTTGTAGTGAGATTATACAGATCTGAGAAGAGTTGTTGAGCTCCCATGGAGTTAGCCAGGATTTTGAATACTCTTGAGGTGAAGTTCTTATCATTGTCACAGAGTAGTAATTGGGGACAGCCATTATGAGTGAGAATGTTTTAATGAAGAAACGTCGCAGTGGCCTAGGCCGTTTAGGCTAGGAGATCCATGTTTACATTCATTTAGTAAAGTGGTCATTGCCTACTAGGATATATTTTCTTCCACTGGTGGTATGTGGGAAGGGACCTACTACGTCTAGGCCAATGGCGTGGAAAGGTTATTGGGTAGTAGTTAGTTGATATTAGTATCTAGTCTTTGAACTAGACTGCTTCTTACATATGATGAAGGCTTCCAAGATTTCAACAATAATTTTCATGATTCCTTCTGTTGGGATTTTTGCCTACCTTTCCAGCCATCTGGATTACCATGGGTCTCTAGGGAAAAACTCCCTATGGAAAGTGAATTGGATATCAGTTGACCCCAATTTCAGGTTAATGTTAAGAGGATTTTAGATAAATCACCAGGATTGGATCCATTGGTGATCAATCTTGGTGAATTCTTAAGATCTTGTTGGGCAGATTTTCTGACAAAATTGGGGCATCTGATAGTTGATTGATAATTTACTATCAGGTGTACCAATTGGGATTGGTCAGGTTTCATCACCAACTGAATTAGAATTTTGAGGAGCAAGTTGTGAGGCGAGTGATGCCTCCTGAAACTAGCAAGTGGATTAGTTGGTTTGCAACCTGCCATAATGGTAACAAGTCCCATTACCTAAGCAGGTTGCTTGCTAAATATGGTTAGTTCACTGAAATCAAGTGGAAAACGTTAGGGACATATTTTCTGACCCATTCTGTTTTAGATCTTGAGGATATCTGATGACAGAATCATAATTAAGATGGCAAAGACCAATACTGATGAGACGACAAAGGAAAATCAAATGGCAACAGCTGCCATTTCATGATTGAGGCGTTAACCTAGGTTGGGCTCTGAATTACCTCTATAAATCCCCTAATATTTCACAATAAAAAAGAAGTAAATAGCAGAATTCATTATTGGTTTTTAGTTCTATTTATCTTCATATAAGTATTTCTTGTGTGTTTAATTAGGGAACTCTTTAGTAGGTATAAAGAGCAAGTATCAAGTACCCTTAAGGAGAGTAGCTGAACTTAGATGAAGATTGCTGTAGACCCCGTGAGATCAGAAGGAAGGTCATAAACTAGGGCTTTGAGCGTGGATTAAGTTAGGTGGATAAGGTTATAAATCCCTACTTGAGACATCAAGAGTATTTTGAGGAGAAATAAAAGCCAAGCGTTGGACCAGACATTGGCTATCTATTCAACTACAGATAATAGTCTTCATACTATTAAAATTAAATATCATATATTATCAGACAACTCAGAGCGTGCACATACTGAACCTGTGCAGTTGCCCATCCTGGGAACTATCAATTAGTAAAGAGCTTAGGATTTTAAAAACTTCCCAATGGTACCGCTCCCTAATTCACTCTTAGGTTTTCTTTGCTCCCCCATGACTTATGGTAGAGTGAGCTTTCAGGATAGCATGTACACGTTCTGAGGGCCATAGATAGGGCATCCACTTTGCCCCCACCTGCTTATACAACTTCCTGCTCTCCAGTTTGGTATTGTGAGAGTTCTGGGCTAACATTTTCTGGACAGGCTCATCATCATCCTCCCAGTCAGTGGGGGTCATTAGAGGTAATATAACCTCTCCGCCTTGCTGTTATTTAAATGCAGGACTGGCGGCTGAGTTAACCCATCAACATTCATGTGACAGGTTCCAGCACGGTGTTCAATCTTCATGTCTTAATGCTAACCTTCAGAGCTCAGTGCGCTAACAGGCCATTAGGATCCTTCATGTTCTGTAACCATTTCAGAGAAGCGTGGTCAATTATCAAAGTGAAGGTGTTTCCCTACAGGAAAGGGCAGTAGTGCTTCACAGCTAACAAAATAGCTAGGCACTCCTTCTCCATGATGCTGTAGTTGCGTTCCACCTTTGATATATCTTACTAAAGTAGGATACAGGATGATATATACTGTTATCATCCAATTGAGACAGGATGGCCCCAACGTCGTAGTCTGAGGCGTTAGTAAACAAGATGAAGAGTTTACCATAGTCTGGATACCTCAATATAGGACATAGTTTTAGAAGTTGCTTCAGAGTGTCAAAAGCGACCTTTTGTTCAGCACCTAATGGAAAGGGGTGTTCTTTGTCAATAGGCGGACAAGGGGCTCGCTGAGCTTGGCAAACTTGGGAATGAGCTGATGGTAATACCTCATCATCCCTAGAGCTACATGTTATCTCATAGAATTTTAGGTGAGGCATTTTCTATATAGCTTCAACCTTATCCTGTATAGATTGGATTCCTTTATTGAGAGGAGCGTCCTATAAAGACTAATTTCTTCTGAAATAAGTTACGCTTTGAGGGTTTTAGTTTGATATTTGATTCACGTAAAAGTTGATATAACTTTTTTCAGGTGAGTAAGATATTCAATGAAGGTTTTAAAGAATACTGTGATGTCATCAACATAGACGATGACATATCTTAACTACAAAACCTGCAATAATGTAATTCAAGGCGCGTTGAAAAGTTTCAGGTGAGTTGCACAGCCCTTTAGGTAAGCAAGTGGGTTGGAAGAAACTCTCACTGCATATAAAAGCACATTTCACCTGGTCTTGTGGAGAAAAGTCCATTTGACAATAGCCGCTATTCAAGTCAATTGCAGAAAAAGAGTTAGATCTGGAAAGTAGATAGGGCGTCATCAATATGTGGGATAGGATAACTGTCTTTTTTCAGGAGGTTATTTAGTTTGCTTAGTCATTGAATTCCCAATGACCTCCGTTTTCTTCTTGATTATAAAGAGAGGGGAATACCAAGGGCTTTGAGAAGGAACTAGTAGCCTCACGTCTAGTAACTGCTTGAAATCAGTCCTCATTGCTGCTCTTTCATCTTTAACTTGTGGTAAGGTTTTGACCATATGGGATTAAAATCGCCTACATTGATGGAGTGTCTCCGGTCCTTCATGTGGCCATAGTCAGTAGTTGAATTGGAGAATATGTTGCTATATCCTTCCAGTAAAAGTATGGACCCTTTTTCAATAAATCTGAAGTTAGCTCATACAAAATATGGACATTGGGTAAGGTACATAGAAGGATATTCATGGGAAAGCCCATCTCCATCATAGAGCCAATGAAGTGGATGCGTTTAATGTCCTTTACAGGGACCAATAAGCCTCTGCCAACCTTCTGGTATCTTCTTACAATCATGTCTTTGCCGGTGAGATTTCCCAACAGAATAATAATATGTCTCTGGTAGGCTGGGTCTTTTAAACCAGGCAATACTCAAGGCTCTAATGAGCTAACACCCTCAAGACTTATGATGTGCAATGAAAAGTGGAGTAAAAATTTTGAACGTGATTTTATGTTATTAAAAACTCATTATTCACCAAGCTTAAACAATATCACATCTGCATCATAGAAAAAATACCGTTCCTAGCATACACTGAATTGAGAAATTTCTTTGCGCTTAGAGGTGGTATAATGCAAAGGCAAATCAGAAAACGGGTATTCAATCAGACAAGAATATTCGTTCTTGAGAGAAACTTTATTGGATAAGACTAATGGACTTTATAGCTGAGTAACGAGAGGAAACCTTATTTATTAGAGATAAGCTGACCAGGGGACGTACATTACTGAAACCAAAAACCAAAAACTAAAACTAAAGTAACTAATTGATTCAGACAAAACACATAAAATGAGCATATTGAATAAAGCACACCTAATGAAAACAACCAACCAGGTGGGCAGCAGAAAATGCTTATCCATCCATGGCGAAAGGAGAGGGGGATCAGGGGGCTCATTTTCAGCAGCATCTTTCTCATCCCAGAGTAAGGTACATGTCAAGGCGGATATTAATGGAGTCAGGGCATCAGCGGCATTTGGTTCAATATCACTAATGATTGGTAATTCATGGAAATTGCCAGATAAGACAATAACACTGATATATTCAGCTTAAGCTTTTTTAGCTTTAATGTGGGAATCTGGGGTTTAACAAACATAGCAATATTGGTTCAGGTAATCTTAGCTTTAGGATTCCGTGCTACAGTTACCACGTTCTGGATAAAGTTGTTGACATTTTTGTGCAATTAATTCACTGTGATTTTACTTTTTGGGGCGAAATTTGGAGATAACAGAAGGGTAATACCTTCTGTGAGCATCGCCACTAATTTGGTGATAGCTTTGTTGTGGGGATGACAATCTGGTGTTGCAGCTGCTTCAAATGCAAGCTGGTGGTCACTGCAAAATGATTTGCATTTGGCTGTGGGGCATATAAACGAGGGTGGTATCTGGCATCCCATTCTGCATTATAAACCCGCTTAATTTTCAGAGATGGTTCTTCAATGAGATTACCTGATTTATCAATTTCAGCCAATAACTCCCATGGATTCTGGTTGAATTAAATTGGGGAATCAGCATATGGTTGAGGTTTGGTTGATTTGTTGGAGAAAGCATGAGATTAATTTGAGGTCCAAGCTGGTGCTTGATTGGAGAAATCGTGTGTGGCATTGGGGCGAGGAGGAGGCTGATTGGTGGCTTCAGGTGCAGCTTCAGCATCAGGCTTTGGGGGAGGATGAGGTAGGATCATACCCCATAATGGAACTGTCACAGGGTGGCCAGCGGATTGGATGTCTGCAGATGAATAATATGAACTCTCAGAAGTAGCTAAGAAGGGGCACTTGCATTTTAAGTGGTCCAAATCAAAACAGGAAAAAGACAGATCATCTGACTGCCCTTGATATGGGCCCAAAAGGGATAGTCAGGGGCAGAAGTAATGATGGCGTGAGGGAGAATCAACATGGAAATTTTACAAAATCCAGGGCTGATTGTTGCATACGCCCAAGGCCAAGAAAGGCGTGTGGCCCCATTTGGGACCATAAATTGTAAGATGGGGTTGGAGCCATAGGCTGCTAAACTGTCCATCAGCTCCTGGTGGAGCACCGCAGGGGGAGGTGCGTGGGCAAACCAGCAAACTGGACCACCAAAATGGTGTCTGTTGGGAGCTGGGTCCAGATTGTGAGAAGAGGGGTACCCTGGAAAACCAGGGGCACAGTTGCCGCAGTAATGACATTGGCTTCATATGTGAAGCTGAGATCAAAATACCCCTTATAGGGGCGGAAATCTATAAATCTGGTGGGGGTCATTTCCACCTGAGCCATTTCAATAATGGCTTGGCCCTGGTAAGAGAAGAGTTTCCCATAGTCAACCCTTAGGTCAAAACGCATGTTGCTCTGAGGGAGCATCAAGGAGCAGCGAGGTACCACTTAAGTATGAGCAAGGTGGGCGTCAAGATCCTTGGGAGGAACGAATTGTCCTAGGGGTTTGTTATGACTGGGCAAGCCAGTCCAAGTGAGTTTTCCTTCCAGATGGAAAATGGCTTGGGAGTTACGCTGCTGCCCTACACTGGAGTAGCCAAAAGAGAATATGAGGACATTAGAGCGAAACTACAGTGGATAATCAAAATTTACTTTTTTGTTCCCGTATAATTTGCTCAGAAAGTTATGCTGAGCGGAAAGAGAATTTTACAAGAGGAAACCTTGCTTCATGTTGATTATTCCCTTGTACTCAATCATAAACTTGGTACCAATGAGCATATCATAGGTTCTGTTGTTCAAGGACACTTCTGGGGCTAATAAAATGAGCTTCCCAATTTGAATGGGAAGGGAAGAGTATGTCCCAATGGCGCAGGTGTTGTTTGTGTCAGTGGTTTCAAATTTTTGATTAAACTTCAATTTTGGCGCCAGCTTGATCTTTTTGGTCAGCTTTAAAGATTACGTTCAGTGGAGAACTTTTGGACATTTGCATCCCAGGCCAAAGAAGAAGAATGTTGTAGGTGTAAATCAGCCAAAAAGAGCAAATGTCAGACATTTAGGAGTTTGTAATAAACTGGAAAATGAGTTAAAATAAAAATAATTTCAAGAAGATTTAGCCAAAAGTTCCTGGCTAAAATTTGGTGGAACCCTGTTAACAGAGTACCACCATTATGAAACCTTCTTGGGCAATTTATGTAAAATTGAATGGTCAGATTTCCCCAACCACATGACGGACCTTGGGGCAACTAGCGGAAGGTACTCCACCAACCATCACTAAGTCCTTCACAGCACCTATGTGGGGGCCAACCCCTTTTATAGGCATGGCGGAGGTCTCTCAAGGTGAAAGTAATTTATCTAGCGGTGATTGGTTGCAGTACATCAAAACCTTACCGCATTGGTATATTCTGCCCAAAACCCCAAATTTTCATTTACCAAAAATTACCTCACTTTCCCCAAGATCTGATAGGATTGAAGCCCATAGTACCAAAATTCGAAGCATTGAAGCTATTCCAAACCTATCCCCAAATTCCCTCCAATCCTCAAAATTAGTTTAAATACTAATCATCGAATATCAGGAAAGGACCAACTCTCTTTTACCCCCACATGGTACCTATTAAATTCTTTAATTTAAATTTTTATCTTTTTAGTACTAATGGTGCCCAACTTTAAAGGGGGAGCCGCCACGCATCTTTATTTGCAAATGGGCCAAACAAAGAGATTAATATAAATTAAAAACAATTCCTGATATAGCCCCTAGTTTATCAGCCTAGGAAGCCATATCAGATGGCGAGGAGGCTTTGTGGAAACTTTTGTCCAGCACCCGCTTTAGCTGGTGGACCATGGCAGACAGCATTGGGGTGGGTGCATTAACGACATGGGGCAAAGGAGGTATAGTTGGGGAGTTTAATTTAAATTTTTATTATTTTTATTATTATTTCCCTATAAGTGGTGAAAAAAGCCCCTGCTTTGTATTGTTGGATTTAAGGCAGCAAGCACCAGCAAGCCATTTTCCAAGCCAAAGATTTACAAGTAGTGCTCATTACAGGGGTGCCTATACGCCACAAAAACTATGGAAATAAACCCCCAGCTAGCCTCCATTGAACCCCAGCTAGCTAGTGCTCAGTCTCGCCTTAAACAGTATGAGCAGCACACACTACAGTGCCCTAGTATAAGAAAACCCCTTCAGCAAGACAAGTTCATACATAGTTAGGGCAGTATTGCCTCCTTCCTATATGTGTATGAATCTATGATGGAAGAAGCCACTGACCAGAAAAAAATTTGGTTCATTCTTCCTTGCTTAAATCAAATAGCACAAGAAAAAATGGTCCCTACCAAGGTCAACCTCAGTACTTGGCAGGGGTTAAGCAAGCACTGCTTGATGAATTTGGGTCTAATCAAAGTTTGCAGTGACAAAAACAGTCCTTTATGTGCCTTAGTATGCAAAAGGGAGTGTCAGGAAGTTATTATGACTGGATGATACGCTACCCATACCAGTGGATTACAGGGGGATTGAGATGAGTCTCGAGATTTACAGAAAAGGTATACACACTATAATTGATCAAAATGATGACCATTTGGTGATTTGAGGGAAATTACGCTGAGATTCGATAAAAATGAGAACTTATAGAAATGGAAAGATGAATAGAAGACAACCAAGCCAAGGATGCATCCATCTTGAGGAACTGAGATATAAAAAGTCAAATGGAGGATTGAAGAGGAGGTCTTTTTCCATGATTCAGTGGTTGCAGATAAGTCTGCGATTTGTATTACATAATAAAGGTCATAAAATAAGGATTAATAGCTCCATATATAGTTTATTGAGTTTTATTTAAGTTGGTGATCTTCATATCGTCCAATTTGGTTGCTCAGTGGGTAATACCCTGTGCAGACCAACTCAGCGGAATAAAGCCTATATGCCAAGAAATAATAGTGGTGCTCACTACAGGAGGCTACTGGTCAACTGTAGTACTTCAACAAAAAGAACGATGGCAAGCCCATATTTGTTATGAAAAAATTTTTAACTGGATTCCATGCATAGTATGCTGAAGAAGTATGGGAGGCAACTAACAATGAACCAATACTATTTACTGTAACTGAACCAGGTAACGATAATGTTATGATCAATATACAGTTAGGAAACGGCTCTGGGCTGATGGCTGAGCAACAAGGATGCTTCACAAATGTGACCCCTCAGCAGCTGCAGGATATTATGTAGTGGTTGTTGCATGGGTATTTATTATATGAGGATGAGATGGGGTAGTATGCCTTGAATTTGTTTTATAACCAGCGAGACCAAGAAAATTGCTACGCCCTGTACATGTCCTATCTA
>JAKSZP010012723.1:0-22069 GCA_022478985.1 Massospora cicadina
GGCAAATCAGGCGTTGCGCATGATGCAATGCCACCAACTGCAACTCAGCCTGCCACCAAATTTTGCGATGTCAGTCCCCAGGGAACTAACTTGCCCATTTCCCAAATAATTCGCCGCTTAGGTCAAACTTACAGAATCCAATTCCAGCTTGTTTTCCCTCAAAATTGACGAATATTTAATCAGGCGCATTGCACTGAGAAAATGGTTGGTCGATTCTCCTTCCTTAAATTTTCCAATAAAAAACAACTTCCCCCAAAATCCCGTTTTTATCTGTTGAGAATTAAGCTCCCTTCCAGTTCCATATTCGTCATACCAGCAGCAGTGCCTCTGGCATTCTGGTTTGCCACTTGGATGCTCTGGAATCTGGGCTGGCAGGCCAGTCTAATTCTTACTTGATGTTCTTCTGACAGGGTGGATCAGATCAGCATGGAAATGAGCTGTCCGGCGTCACTGGAATTATCAATAACCTCCAGGCCCCTCATCACTTGAGGAAGATAAGTTTTGTGGGCTATCCTAACCATATCCACTCTCTCCAGGTTCAAACATGTCATGTACCTCCATTTCATCTAGGGCTCCTAAAACGTAATGACCAACATCTTCAAAGCCCCCTTCAGATCCATCATCAGAGGAATTTTCAATGCACATCAGGGAGTCCCTAGGACTGGGGTAGGTTCAGGGCAATCTTTGTTGCAGAAGAGGCCCTGAGCCTACTACTCAACCCCACTCACTTTTGGAGGAGGCACTATATTAGTCATGGATCTACATTTGCCCTTTAAAGTAGCAGTTTTGGGTTGACCGTGGCTCCAGGTTTCAGATTAAAATTGGTCAAAGGAGAGGCCAAGGAAGATATAGATAGCGTATTGAAGGTAAACGCCTTAACTATGCCAGCTTTGGGACGATCAGCAGCTGTGTGAATTGGTGAAGCAGGCAGTTTAGCTTTAGCGACCTGATCCTTGAACCCATTGTTGACAGGTGAAAATGTCTCCCAAGAGAGGTTTAAGCTTAGGAGCAGCCTTTGGGGCCGCTTGGAGAGGCCTCTCAGTGGAGAGCTTGAGGCGGAGCAGAGGCTCAATAGATGGCAAAAGATGATCTTTGCAACAAGGTGGGGACTGGGAGCGCTTCCCCATGAATGATACTGCACTCTGGCTTAGTATCTTAGTAACCTTAACTTTTTCAGGGCGGTGGAAGATCAGGTTCAAGTCACACTGCAGGTGCTGGGCTCAAGGTGTTAACCAGCATAGGGGGTCTTTGGGATCAATCTAGCCTCCTCCAGCGGGGCTATGGTTGAAAAACCCTCAATGGTCAGGACTATAAGAAATGACCCAACGCTGGAAGTAACTTCAGCATTATATATATCTGCAATCTCTAGCAGAGCCTCCTTGATATAACGTATGGTCCAGAGATGGCGTTTAATGGAGATAATATGTCATGCTATAGAAGGGTGAGAAGCTAAGCCAGTCAGAATGGCTGCCAGAGCATCATCAAGAGTTAACAATTTTCTGAGCATCAAGGGCTGGGCTTCACCATAAACTCAATTAACAAACATGGCGAGAAATTTTCCACTTTTACATTCTGAGGCACATAAAGGCCTGCTTCTTTCTCTTCAAACTCTAAATGGAGCCAAATTCATCAATGAGGGCTTTTTTAACTTCCACCCAGGTGCTAGGGTGACCATGTTTGGAACCAATATCTCCTGAGCCATCTGACTCAGGCAGTGAAGTAGGTACTTAACCTCCTTATTCTCAATTGTTCCCTCCATCACTGATTTATAAATGAACAGAAAAGATGCAATGCTACCTTCTCCTGGGGCAAACTTGTCTTTTAATGGGTTTATGAATGACAAGGAAGGCCCCATTAAAGCCTTGAGAAGAGTGGTGCTCAATCCTTTTAAGGAGAAACAAAGCACTTGCTATCTGTTGCTCTAGAGCAGCTAACATGGGCTGAAATGCAGTGGGGAGGTTGTGGAGGATCATTTTTCCCATTAACCTCCATTATATTTAGTACTAGCGGTGTTACCTGTGCTTTGCTATGGTGTCTATATAAATTAAGGTGATTTGAAATGATTAATTTAGATTTTATATTATGTAGTAGAATACCCATGCTTTGCTATGGTGTTTATAAATTACCAGATGATTCTAAATTATTTAGTTTTATATTGGTAGATAGCTATCAATAAGTTCAGAAACCATTAAACCTATTAAAAATTCCAACCTCCAACCACTAAGCTAAAATCAATTAAGCCTGCTAAATTAACTAAACCATCAATCACTTACCTGAAACTATTGAGCCATCAAATCAACCAAAAAATAAACCACTACTCAGCAAAAACCAATTATGGAACTTACAACAGCCAAAACCTACCAACCCCTTATCAAAACCTATGAAAAAAAAATAGAATTAACCCAGCCAAATTGCTATATACATATATGAAATATATATTCTAGATCTTAAATTGATATTTATATACATATATATATATATATATATATTCTAGATGTAAATAGATGTATGTGATATGTATGTATTCATATTATATATATATATATATATATATATATGTATGTATGTATGTATGTATGTATGTATGTATGTATGTATGTATGTATGTATGTATGTATGTATGTATGTATGTATGTATGTATGTATGTATGTATGTATGTATGTATGTATGTATGTATGTATGTATGTATGTATGTATGTATGTATGTATGTATGTATGTATGTATGTATGTATGTATGTATGTATGTATGTATGTATGTATGTATGTATGTATGTATGTATGTATGTATGTATGTATGTATGTATGTATGTATGTATGTATGTATGTATGTATGTATGTATGTATGTATGTATGTATGTATGTATGTATGTATGTATGTATGTATGTATGTATGTATGTATGTATGTATGTATGTATGTATGTATGTATGTATGTATGTATGTATGTATGTATGTATGTATGTATGTATGTATGTATGTATGTATGTATGTATGTATGTATGTATGTATGTATGTATGTATGTATGTATGTATGTATGTATGTATGTATGTATGTATGTATGTATGTATGTATGTATGTATGTATGTATGTATGTATGTATGTATGTATGTATGTATGTATGTATGTATGTATGTATGTATGTATGTATGTATGTATGTATGTATGTATGTATGTATGTATGTATGTATGTATGTATGTATGTATGTATGTATGTATGTATGTATGTATGTATGTATATGTATGTATGTATGTATGTATGTATGTATGTATGTATGTATGTATGTATGTATGTATGTATGTATGTATGTATGTATGTATGTATGTATGTATGTATGTATGTATGTATGTATGTATGTCCCAAATGTATTCCTATACCATTCATCCAATTGTGATAAAACTTTGGTGAGTTGTTGTGTGCATGCCTGAGAAGGTTTATAAATTTTAAAAAATATTATTTTAATAGTAAAAGAAAAAGTTTTATATGTAACAAGTGAAAATCCTATATATACTTCAATGGTATTTGCTATATTGTTACAGCTGAGCAGTTTGATATTCAGCTGATCTGATATTTTAAATGGTTTTGTTAAGTGGTTAGTAGTCATTTGGGTATTTAATAAGTTTATCTAAATCAAAACTTTGAATCAAAAATCCAATTGATTTTAAAAATACCTCCTCTAGTATAATTGAAGGTGGTTATCCGAGCAGGTAAAACTGCTTCCACCCTAAGTGCAGATATTGAGTTTTTGAGTTTTGCTTCAGAGGGCTGATTCTTCTTTAGATATGGAATAGAGCTTCATGCATTTATTGTGTGAGGATAATAGACAGGATAGTGATTGTAATTTAAAATATAGCTTCTTGGTAGCACTTAAATCATATACCCCATAATTTACTTGGATGATGGCACGCCACCCTGATCCTACTGATCCCAAGTAAATACTGACTAATACAAAGTAAAACACTAATGCAAAAAAGTTTATAAGTTAAATTATAAACTAATCCAGTAGTTGAAATATTTCTTATTAGTATCAACTTGAGGGTTATTTATAGGGTTCAATATTAACTACACCTTACCCATGATGTCTCATTTTCAATGGCACTTGGCCACATAAAATGTTTGTAAGAACATCTACAAATACTTTGACTCAGGGCATCATGCTCAGCCTCAGGGTCAGAGTAAACACCATCATCATTCTCAAGATAGCATTTTGGACACATCTGCAAATAGCTGAACTGATTCTCTTTTACATATAATTGGCAGCATATACCAAGGTGATTCATATCACTAATTAGTAATTAATTTAATCAAAAACTCGACTGACATTAAAATCTAATATTGGTATAGACTAACAAAGCCCATGTGCCCAAGTCATTAAGTCAAAACTTAATCTAAGTCTGACCTAACCAACAAAGCCCTCGAGCCCATGCCATCATAGTCAAATATAATTAAGTGAAATTGCTAGGCCACAAATCCCAAGTTCGGATATACTTAGGATACACCTGAGCCATAATCGCTGATATCTGATATGATCGAATATCTGACGATTAGGTCCAGTCAATTACTCAACAGCAGGTTTTGAGTTCAAAACCTGTACTGGCTAGAAAACTTCTCGGTGTGGTATATTTGTCCTCTAGCATAATCAGCTCAGCTTTTGGCTCTAAACTTCAACTCTATAAGTCAGTTGTTCAAATCCTGGCGTAATCACTTTTTATACACTTTTCTTAAACTCACTGTCAATTCTGTCTGCCTGTCTGTAATTAAATCTTACAAGCTCTATTTCAGACACTTATCCACCACAGCTTTGCAACAGTACCAGGCTTTCAGTAAAAAAGATGATGAACAATATCATTGAAGCTACAATCTTAAATGGAAAATTTAAAGGAGAAGATATACTGTTGCCATGCATCCCAATGATTCCAACAGATATGCCATTTGAATTCGGAAATTTGCAGTTTCCAGTGTGACTCGCATTTGCAATGACCATCAACAAAGCACAGGGACAATCGCTACAAGTGTGTGGACTAAATTTGAAAAATCCATGCTTCTCACATGGACAGCTGTATGTGGCCTGCTCACATGTCGGAAAACCTTTTGATTTATTATTCATGTATGCACCAGATGGAAAAACAAAAAATATTGTGTATCCAAAAGCACTTCAATAAACAGAATTAAAACACAAACACTTTCTATCTTTGAGTGGCATTGCAATGCATGTCGGGTACTCATACAATATTATCACATTAATTTGAAAACCACGCAAACAAAGTTGTGGGCAACAGCTATTTATTTATAAGAAACCTACTTTAATTGAACTTTATTAATTAAACTAACATTTTCATTATGTACATGAAACTCCGTTGCAAAGCACGGGTATTCTGCTAGTATTAAATAACTAGCGGAGTTACCCGTGCTTCGCTACGGTGTCTATAGAATTTCAGGTGATTCGAATTGATTAATTTAGATTTTATATATAGTTAAGCAATAACTACTCGGCCAAATTTAATTGCTCAATCGAAGCAACCAAAAAGACCAACCACTCAGCTAAAACTAACTGAACTTATCAAATCAACCAATAACTAATTACCTCCAAAGCTAAACTGTATCCTATCGATTCGACCAAAAACCATCAACCACTTGGCCAAATAAAATAAACTTATCAAATCAATCAGATTCTGAATTATTTTAGCTTTTGTATTGGTAGATAGCTATCAATAAGTTCATAAACCATTAAACCTATTAAAAATTCCAACCTCCAACCACTTAGCTAAAATCAATTAAGTCTGCCAAATTAATTAAACCATCAATCTCTTATCTGAAACTATTGAGCCTATCGAATCAACCAAAAAATAAACCACCACTCAGCAAAAACCAATTATTGAACTTACAAAACAGCCAAAAACTACCAACTAAATATCAAAGCCTATGAAACTATTGAATTAAATGAATATGAAAATACACAGCCAAATTGGTATATAATTACCATTAAAAATATACGTTCTAGATCTTATATAGAACTGATGTTTAAATTTATATGATTATATTAAACAATTACATATTAGCATTCCGTTCCCAAACTCTAGAATACTTGTGCAAAGTTTGGTGATTTTTGGTTATTTGCTCGAGATAATGCATCTATATAAACAAAGTAACATACTGATTCTTTTGTAAATAAAATCTTGGGTTAATTCTTGTTGATACTAAGTTTAACACAGATTTGTTTGTGGGCTTAAAGTTTATCTGATAATCTTACTTTTTATATTTGTAGACAGCAATCGATAAAATTAAGTAATCAAATTATACTGAATCAATATAAATTTACCAACCATTCAGCCATACTCAATTAAACCTATCGAATTAACTAAACCACTAAACCACTTAGCTAGAACCATTAGATTAAAAATCAACCAATCACCAACCACTTCGTAAACCAACGCTAAATGCATCGAAACAACCAAAATTACCAACCACTTACCAAAACCAATTATCAAATCAACCAATCACTAACTTTATTTAAGCCGTTAAGCTTATTAATCAACACAAACCCACCAACCGCTCGACAAAACCATTTAAACTACCGAATCAACCGAATATCAAACTTCTCGGCCGTAACAATATACCGATTTCCATTAAAAACATAAGTTTTTCACTTGTTACATATAAAACTTTTTATTTTACTATGAAAATTAAAAATCGGGCTTCGAGGTGCACACGGACCCCCTCCCGTTTATATAGCCAACTTTTCAGAGCTCTACATGCTCTAGTTTTGGCTGGGCATCGCGCGCACACACACGTTTGCTTTTATATATATAGATAGTATTGTGGTATACATGTTCCCCAGTTGTGAGCACCAATTGTTAGAATCAGGGCAGGTGGAATTCTCGCTGGTGCTTTTTAGCCCCTGATTTCGACAATATTGTGGGAGAAGTATTCTCTCACTGCAGGAATAAATTTTAAGGGGTTTTTGTAATAGATTATAAAATAAAATGTTGAGTAGACTAATGGCTGGACTTTTAAAAGTTTTTATTATCAACGGTGGGTCAAGAAGAGACCTCCATTAATCTCTCACTGCCTAGTATTTAAAGCAGTTCAAGACTCAAAGTGATGTGGCCGAGAAATTCATTATAAGTGGGGAGCTGCTTAATAAGAAAATATTAACTTTCATCCTTTGAATCTCTTAATATTTGCCTCGTTACAATGCAAGAGCAGATGGTTGATTGATAGCAGGCAAGATGAACCTGAGGGCAAAGATTTTAATATTTTAGCCAATCAGATGGACGGACCTCAGAATGAGTTGTCTGATTCTACTGCAGGTTCATCGCAACCTGACTACCACCAATCAAGCATTTTGGCCTAGGAGAGTGAGCAAAAGGATTACCCCAATTTAAGGGGTCACATTGAAAACCAGCCAGGGCCTTTAGGCCAATATTATCTGTATTTACCTCTAAAATACTCTTTTCACAGTATCAGACCTTTTAATTGTCTGAATGACATAAGGCTGATGGAGAATGTGGTATTGTACCATATGTTAGCATATATAGGTGACACCACATTGACAAATGCAGTAAATTTTTATGGAAAATTAAGACATTGTAAGATCAGCTGCTCATGTGTCCTGGGTCATAATAGCATAGCGCCTATAATTCTTCTCCAGTTACTGGCTCATTCTTTCAGTCTGACTATTAGATTGGGGGTGGTAGGCTGATGACCTACTGGGCTCAATTTTCAGAATTTCACACAGTATCACCCATAATCTGGATATGAACTGTGTCTTAGTTTACCAATTACTCCTTTTAGTACTCTAAAAAGTGACAAGACAAGTTACAAAGTGCTGCACTATATCTTCAGCTAAAGTTAACATCTTACAAGGGATAAATATGGCATATTTTTGAAACTATCTACAACCACCTGACTGCATCAAAGCCTTGATACATGGACAAGCCCATGATGAAGTCCTCATACAGAAAGGGGAATGTGCCTTCTTTTTGTTGCAGGAGGTGGGGGAGGCCACTTTGGCTCATTCATTATGATTTAGAGCATACACACATGAGACAAAATTTTATCAATGTGGGACATCTTTTGTTAATCTCATTTAGTCAATCCCTCATTTAATTAAGATAATGTATCTTTCCACTCTTTAAAAGCCACATGGTGTACAATAATTATGCTCAAGTATTACTTTAAAACACAAGGTGGAAAGGACTCACAACCACTTCATAAAAGTAGATAACCCTATCTTTTTTGATAAATATAATCATATGGGGACTTACCAGCACTTGGTTTAGCCAGAAGGCCATGACCTTCAGGTTTGGAAGTTCTCACGGCTAAGGCTGCATTGAGCAGAGAGTCTTCTGTATTAGTGGGGCTATGGGTAGTTTTACGTGAATTGGAATGATCAGAAGGATAGAGTCAACTTTAGGGTATTGTAATTTTTGGTTGAAATGGATTCAGGTTTATACTGGAGTAATGAGGAACAACTTTGACAATAATTTGTTGCCTTTCTGATATTATTTGATTGGTTGGGACCACAATTATCAGTTCACCATCTTTGTTGGTTCAGGATCCAAGGGTGGACTCTGATTTAATCTGTTAGTAAGCATATTAGTGGACCCCCAAACAAACTCATATTTGAAGTTGAATAAGGAGGTCATTATGAGTTCTGGTCTGCTTTTTGTGCTAGCTTCTATAATCAAGGTGGTATGTGAGAAAATTATGGTCAGTATATATGATGCCAGTATTTTTCACCCCTTGAAAAAGGCAATACCAATGCTTGAGTGATCATGCCACTGTCGTCAACTCTTCATCATGTATGTCCTAAGAATGCCTTTTTCATTATACTTCCTAGAAAAACAGTCCACTGTGTGTTCCCATTTATCGAGCTCCTGTATCAGGACAGCGCCCATGGCATTATCAAGGTATTACATGCTACAATAAAGTGCTTATACTCATCATCATGTTATATAAAGAGTGCAGTGGTAAAGACTTTTTTGTTCATGTCAAAAGATTGTTTACATTTTGGCGACCAAAATTTATGCTTTACTCTTTCTAAGTAATGGGTGCAAGGGCGATGTAAGTTCAAAGATCACTGGTGAGAATTACTTTAAGAAGGTGGCCAATCTCAAGAAGCTGCAAATCTTTTATGAGGAGGCTGGGATGAACAAAACCTGATGGCGTCTAGCTTCAAGAGGGTAATGACATGTTTATTTCTAGCACAAGATTTCCAATTAACTAACATCATCTTAAATAATTCCCATTATAATTATTCCTCATGTGATCCAGTCTTTTTAAGTTTGGCGGCCACTGCCATAAAATCTTTCTTGTGTTGCTCAACATAAGGAGACTGTATATTGATGTCATCAGTGTACGCCACTTCACAAGTGAACCTTGGTCACCCAAAGTTTGTCTTTCAACTGTTGTAACACTGTGGGAGCGTTCTTAAGGTAATTAGCATGACCTTGAATGATAGTTGCCATGGTTTTACAGATGACAGTCAATCACTCTTTACCCTATTTTACCCATAATTTATCAAAAACGTTCACCAGGTCAAATATAGATGTTACCTTTGACTTGGTGATCCCTTTAAGAGATTGCAGCCTCTAGTAAGAGGGGGTAGAAGTCAGTAACCTTTACATTGTTAAAATGGCCATCTTCCAGGTATGACTGCAGAGTACCATTGGATTTCTGGGAAAAATAACAGGTGACCATATTAGGATGTCTCTAATCAGCAACCCCTTATCAAAATGTTGTCAATCCAAGTCTTTAGATATGATATTTTTTGGCGTATGTTATATTAAAGAGTTGATATTTAGGAGATTAACTGTTGGCCATAAGTCCAAATTAAACTCATGTTGTGGTAAGCTGCTAGAACCCGTTCAAATCAATGATCCACTCAAACAGCTCAAGTGCTTGTGGAATAGTGAGTAATCTGGTATAGCATTGGAAGAGACATACTCCGTTGTTGATGCCACAGCATTTCCTATAGCTAGGATTAAAAGCAGTGTGATCTTTCCAAGTTTTAGAAGGAGGTGATTATTTTTTATTATTTAATATCTAAGGACAAAAATTGACGGCGCCACCAACCTATTATTATAATTAAGGGTATAGAAATCAGGTATAGGTGAGAGTTAGCTATAAACTCATTCCCATGGGCGGTGAAGCGCAGGGATTCACACATTAGTAACATGACTATTGGGACCTAAGAGGCACCCATGAATAGTACCCCCATTGTAATAGCGAGTCTAGGTTTTGAG
This sequence comes from Massospora cicadina, assembly GCA_022478985.1. Classification (NCBI taxonomy): domain Eukaryota; kingdom Fungi; phylum Entomophthoromycota; class Entomophthoromycetes; order Entomophthorales; family Entomophthoraceae; genus Massospora; species Massospora cicadina. The sequence continues at coordinate 10,248 of JAKSZP010012723.1, forward strand.
CTAATTTAAGGTTGATGCATTTCCGGAGAAACCTGTATTCACAAAGGCTTTTAATGAGACTCTTCAGTTTCCAACTTTTATACTTTAGGCAAACAAGTAATAGGCATGGCTATATCTATTTAAGCCTTTGATAATGCACAGTTGTTGCCAGTTTCCATAAAGAAGACTGGTATCAAGTGTTCTTGGTTTTTTAGGACTTTATTGGCATCTCCACAAGCTGGAATAGTACAGTGTGGCTAAGCCAGGGTTCAAGGGAACTGTAAAAGGGTGTGCGTTTAGAAAGTCTTTATGGACTATGTTTCTGTGGCGCTTCTATTTGATCTGCTCCACCATTGCAAGTTGGTAGTCAGACATTGTGGGCACGTTGGGATCTACCATAATAATAAGGGTGCTCAGTGGTTCATTTTGAAACATACTCTATATAATCCCAAACTTAAGGTCCTGTGGCTTTTATTGAGCCATAAGTGTCCCATGGCATGGCACTGCTGATTGGGGTGTGTTCTCAAAGTGATGAGAAGTTTTAATCTATTTTAATATGTCTCAAAGATAACCATAGTATTGCGTCATTGATCCCACTACTTTGTACAAGCCATTGTACATTGCTTATTGGGTGAGGGCTTAGAGCGGTGGCATGTATTTCATTGCTCATGTTACTTTCTTATGTGTTTCATACATTTGTAGTACTAGACACAGAGTTCTTACCAGTCTTTGGATCATGTTTAGTCTTTTTATTCTTGGTGTTGGCCTCTTCAAGTTAATTAACATGAGCAAATCTTTATTAGTGGCGAAGCAGTTACCATATGTAGTGTCAATAAGATTTCTGAGTGGTAAATTTTTTGAACATTTATATCAGTTGTACATCAATCTGTTTTGCCAGTTTGTAAGCTTCATCAAATTTCTTGACTCTTATCATGCTGCATGAGAACCTGCCTCCTTGTTGATAAAGACGCGGAATGAAGAAATTTCAAAGTTTTACAGCAAACCTAAAGAGTTGAGAAGCTGTTGAAAAGCTCTATTGTGAACATCCAAGTTTGATCATAAGTTTCAAGATCGAATAGTAAGAATAACAGTCAAGGTCTTGACACTTATGTGGCGACCATTGAAGATACAAAGGTAGATAGCAAGGGAGTGAATTTCATAGGTGAAAGTTAAAATATAATAATGTCTATCCCAAATACTAGCCTCTAGAAAAGCGTCTATTAGATATAATGATTGTTATTTAGATGTTTCAGCTTTACTGGATAGGCTAAGAACGTATATATGCTCTTCCAGTGATTCCAAAGCTTTCTTGAAAAAAGCATCAGAGTGGTAGGATGTGTCCCTGACCATAGTTAAATTTTTGGGATGCAGGATCAGGAAGGTATATATAGGTTAGTCGTCTCAGTTAAGAAGGACTTGCCTTATGGCTTTCATCAATGTGACCCATGATCAACACGTCAAGAGTGCATGCATTAAAATATACATAGTTTGTTTAAATATGACTGACCCAGGTTCAACAGCCTTGGACCATTGAGATAATTACAGCGCTAAAGGCTGAGTTATTATGTAAGACTCTGACGTTCAAGTAAAGACTCATCTTCTATCAGGGGGTTTTTAGTGACCATGATAGCATCCAAAGACCACAAGGCACCGATGTACTTATGATGCAGTAGTATGACCTGCTAGGTGACAAGTAAGATAATTATCAATCTATGAACGTTGTTACCGCTATAAAAATCAGACTAATAACTGGAAGCAACTGATACCACGCTTCAAATAGTGAACTCTGGCGTTGCTTCTTAAGGTTTTTGTGTCACAGAATGTGGCTTGTTTCTAGATTGACTTTGATAATTAAAATCTTGTTGACCTTGGAAATGAGAGGTGGTTGTTAGCTCATTTTTGCATGATACACTAAGCCGCTTCAGGTCTTTATACTATGAGCTCCTCTCTAAAAGTGTTAAAGTTTTGGTTAGATGCGTTCTAATCATAAACATTGGCATCACTTTAGGGTGAGAGGGGAGTGACCATGTGTGGGTGCTTAATAAGGGATTCATCTTTGTATCCCTCGGGTACATAACTGATAATGTCAGATATTGTCATGAAAATGGTGATAAACCTAATATTTGCTTTCCAATATGAATTTTTAGACTAAAAAAACGCCATAATACCAAAGGTATAGCTGATCACAGTACTTTATATGTTTAAAAAGGGAAAGAACTTAGGGGCTGGTAATTTACCATGAAGGTTACCAATACCACCACAAGGAGCCAGGTGGCAGTGGCGTCTGCAGCATAAAACTAAGAGAGACAGCCTTCTCAGGCACAGGATGCACCGTGGGAGAATATATGGCAGCAGGGTGAGGGAACGTTGGGGAATGGCCTCAGAACTTATATATCAGGAAAGGAAGTACCTCAAAGATCATGTTAAGGTTGCGATTTTTAAGGCATTCAAGATAAGAGACAATCCCAAAATGAGCCCCATACCATACCCCTATTCAATCAAGGAGGGATTAAGCGTAGTGATAATGACCCCTGTAGCCCAATCTTTGAAAATACAGGGGAACATGGCAACTTAACAAGTATCACAGTTCACTTACAAATAGACTTAAAAAAGAATTCAAAAAGTTTTTTTGAGTGGCTGAGTTTATTGATGATAAAAACGAGAGCTGGCTGATAGAAGAACATGTTGAGGACTGGTGTCTTAAAAGCCATATGTGTGGGGAATAAGAGGGGATGTAAATTGAAATCAAAGAATCTCTCACGCAAATTTTTTGTGGATTGACACATTATTTCATTTTCAACACTGATTTAGATCCAAATGGCAGGTTGGATCACTAACACAAAATCTTTGAACTTTTTCTTGATCCCACCTTGTGGTATGGTGAAATTCTATTTAATGAGGCAGTTGTTTGAACCCACGAGCAGGGAAGGTAGGGTGATTCTCATTTTGAAGCAAACAGGTTTGGCATTCTCAAACCCATTGGTGACAGTATTTCCTTCTATGGAGGCAAAGTAGAGAGTTAAGCGGGAGGCTCTAAGATTGAGTATAATTTGAAAAACTCAATTGCATTTAAATTGATTTACCCCCCCTTAAGTAAATTTGAACTATGCTCTAACTTTTTGGCATGGGAGGGGGTGACAACCTACCTGCTGGTGGTGACCAGAGTCACCACCACTTCGTCACACAACCCTGTATCCTTTCCACCAACTCTTCAGTGATAGGAAAAAGGGCTAGAAGAACCCTTCAGGGGGTAGGCTGTCACCCAACTCTTATCCACAACATTGGCTAAATCGCCCTTGTTGGTGAGGGAAAAGGCAGCTTTTTTGCCCCCAAGATTGGTTCTGGAGGAAAACTCATCCCATTTAAGGTGAAGGTATCTCCCCAGAACTTACACTATCCATTACTCTTTAAACATTGGGTGCTTTACCACCAGGATCTTGCTTAAGGACGTAGTTCATAAAATCTTAAGCAACTTGATGGCCAGTAGATGGCAACATTATGGGGGGACGAGAAGCTTTGGGATGTGATTTGTGGAAGACTTCACTGGCTCTTTGCAATGGGTACAATCTCTGGAATTTACCGCAGTTAATCTCATAGAATAGAGATCCCTTCCATGCGACCAAATACTGCGCCAAAATGTCGAGATTCCCATGACTTTAAAATTGTGTCAACATTAGCCTCCTAGCGAATCATCCATCAAGATTGGCTCTGGAATGGCAGGTTTTTTATTCTTGCAAGGGGACAACTGGGAAGCGTGGAAGACGTTATGCTGCTTCCAATGGTATGGGAGTGCCATCCAAAAAGCTCCATTACTAAAATCTTTCTCTACCATGTGGGCGCATACCGTTTACTGGTATACTTCCTAGAGGGAACCTTCATATGAAGGTGAAACATAACCAAAATGACTAAGAACCCACCTTAAACCATGGGCAGGAAGTCACTTTTGAGCTGCAAACTGCTTGTAGCCAATGTACCTTTGTCAAGTGCTTAAAATCTCATCTTGGGTATCCTGGATCTTCTTCAGATGTTACTTTGCAACAGGCACTTCCAAGCAAATACAGAGGCCAACTTTAAATAAGGTGCTGTACCTTAAAGTGACTTCATATAGGGAAAAGCTAATGGGCGAGTGGGTTCATTATTGTACGTGAACTGCGCCAAGGGAAGATCAGAAATCCAGTTATCCTGAGAAGAGGCATAGAAGCAAAGCTACTGCTCTAGGATCCTTTTTATCCTCTCTGTCTGCCCATCAGAATGGGTGATGTGCAGTAAAGCGGAAAGTCTTGATCCTAATAATTGCTATCAATGTGCTCCAAAATGAGCTTTAAACTGGGACCCAAATTACTCATCACTTCCTGGGGTAGGCTAAAGATGGATAATAGATGGAGAAAAGAGCATGGGTGCTTTCTTTAGGGAAATTGCTGACTGACACGGGATAAAGAGGGAAAACTTGATGAAATGACCTATGGTCACTTTGAAATCATAAAACCATTGGACTAGGGAGTTCAACGATGAAGTCAACAAATGCAGAGGTAAAGGTACTTCTGCCTGCTGTAACAGATGGAGCAGACCACTTTTACCTTACTATCTGTTTTTTCTGAGCGCAAGCCACACAATTTGTCATCTAAGCTACCTTATCCTTAAAGATACTAGGTCAGTTGAATGACCATTTCACCAGATCGATGCATTTCTTATTTTCAGTGTATCCCACCACTTGGGGAACATTATGAGTGTGGATTACCTCATTACAAATCTGGGGAGGAACCCAAACTCTTTTCATGAACAGAATCATCTCCTCATCCAGCAAATAGTGGGCTTGCTTTTAAGCTGGAAGAACTAGTTGATCAGACAACTCCAGTCCCTCCAAGAAGGATGTTTGACCAGACATCAACTGAGAAATTAAAAGACGCATCTGGGGCTAGTCCACCACATAAATTGTTTGGTGATCAATAGCTAATCTGTGAATAATAACCATGGTCAGCTCCTATGCAATTCCTAAGTAGGTTTTATAGAGGTCTTACAACATAACAAAGTTGGAATAATGAAAAGGACAACCTTCACAAACTTTTATCTGAAGAAGCTATAAAGGTTGTGATATGTTTGGGCCTGATAATGTGCCACTTTTTCATCTTCCTGTATTACATAACTTTTTGGTGGCCCGTTCTTACAACCACTTCATGTTGTTCTCCCTTGGTTAAGATATCACCAGTGTGTGCGATCATACCAATGCAGAAAGCTCCTTATCATAGTATAATTCATAATTGATATTAGGAGGAAAATTGTGCAAGAACTAGGCAACAGGATGTTCCACTCTGACATGGTCCTGAAGTAAGACAGCCTCTCAAAGCGTCCGTAGAGGCATCACATGCCATTATAAAGGACTTGGATGGATCTGTATGCTTAAAAAAAGCTGCCCCAAATAATTTCTCAATAGATTCAAATGCACATTGGCAAAACCCCATCTATATAAAGGAAACTTTTTCCTGTCAGGAGATGAAGTGGCGCTGCTAACTGGGAGGGCTGGAGAGATTAACAAGAAAATAGCAGTGCTCAAGAAACTCCAAAGCTGCTTCTTCTTGGTAGGAGTGTGTCATAAGAGAATGGACTCAAATTTTCAGGGGGTAATGGCATACCGTCTTTCATTTTCAAATTAGCCAAGAAATTGACTTCCACTTTGAAAGACTAAAATATTTGAGGCTTTACATACAGATCTTCCTTCTGCAAAGCAAAAGTTGAATAATCATTGATTTGATTCTAGCTCACAAATCTGAGTCCTAGAGTAATCACAACTCCATTGTTGGATTTTATCCTAAAAACGGATTTCAATGTAGTTGGCCCTGTGACTTCCCATTCAACCCCTTTTTGACAAGTTCTTCCCTCCCGCAATTGCATTGCGCAATAGTCAATGATTCTTATCACAAGATCTTAGATGAATTTTTCTTGAAGTGAGGCAGCTACTTGCTTGCTTAATTCTGGTTATATGATTAATTTAATTGTTAAACTTATTGGCTGTTTTATGGATTTGAAAATTAAGAGTTGGATGGGCAACTGTTGACCTGTGCACGTAGCATGAGAAGTACTCATGTTACACAAGTAGTGCTCACTACAGGGGATGTAGTAGCAAAAAAAATAATAAACTTTATGGTGGACCCAACTTAGGAAGGAGTAGATGGTAAAAATAACTAATTTATAATTTCTTATGTTTATCTTCCTACTCCTGATTTATATGCGCTGGAGGAACTTGTACCACAAAGGTTTCCCTTTATTTAAGAGCTTTAAGACTAATATGTTCACCGTGGGGCAGTTGAGACAGTTTGGGGACATGTTATTTCAGAATTTTTTTTGGTCATGAACAATCTGATCTAGTGCTCGCTTACATTGTTGTCAGCAGAATTTTAGCCAGCTAATTCATCAATATGAGAATTTCTGGACTTTGAGGCACAGTGAAATAATCTAAGATTATAGCCTATCTTAGATGGGGCAATATATGCTGGGCGTCTCCAACCTCTATATGAAATTATAATTGACTATTTTTGCCACTATGCACTAATCATGGTAGTGTTTAACAGATGTCAACAAAACTTAGAAGCGCTGCAGGACCTGAAGAGGCATCTTGAAACCAGCTTCCAAGTTGTTTGTCAGATAGTTAAAGATAATTATGACCTTAATGTCCAAATCTTGCAACGATTGGTGAACTTATTAATCAATTGAACTGGAATAAGTTATCAAAAGGAAAGACTTAGACAACCACGGAAAGATCAATTAATGAACTTATGGGATGACTTAACTTAGAGAGGATATTAATTGTAGCTGTGTTACTCTGGACATACCTCAATATGCTGAATCAGATGAGGCACTTGATCAATACACACAGCGCAAAATGGGGGTGGCCGCACAGCATCTGAGAAGCTACCATTGAAACTACAAAACACCTCCTAACTGAGTTGCAACAACTTATAAATCAACAAACAGCCATGAAGTAGGATATCAAAGGATTGAGAGGATTAGTCTGGACGCTCCAACAAGATAGTGGAGATTTCAATTAATCAAACAATGAGCTATAGTGTCATGTCCGTGAAATTAATATCACTTAGACTGCCCACAAGAGTGAATTGGAGGACTATCAAGCTAGTGTGCAAGATATGCAAAGAAGCCTCATGAAACTGTGACAGTCTAATCACCAATGCCTTCGAGAGTAGGAAAACTGTGCCTCTTAGGAGTTGCAAATTGAAGGTGAGATACAAAATGGTATATTTTGATGCCCTCATTAAACCATGCCTCCTGCTTGCCCAAAGCTATAGGAGAAGAACCCGCAGAAGAAGGTTACCCAAGAACTAAGGCATCGCCATATCCACTCATTTAAACATCATTTTTTGCCTTGCCTCCTTCTGAGGAGACCCCAAAACCTGAGCAGAGCCAACCTTATGTCAGTAACCCAGGGCCTTAGGTTAGTGCTGCATCAATGACACCCAGATCAGTAAGCTTTTATCTAGGATTCCAGAGATTTAATCCAGTAAGTCTTCTAAATTTGACAAGCATGGAAATTTGCAATTGTTATTTAAAATGGTTAATATGACGATGTACGGAGCCAATGACCTTTATAGCCACAACTATGATAATTGTTTAGATGACCATAGTCAAGATCTGATCATGCCCCACTTAGCTAAGGAACATTGGACCTTTGCTGATGTGTTAACGCGGTTTTATGAGAGTACGAGAGACTGAAACGCATGGCTACTTGGAAAGTTAAATTTATGACTATACAGTTTCATAAAAAACAATTGTCAAGTTCGCTGACCCAGTTTACCATGAAGCCCAAATGTTACTAGATGCTAAAGCCATGATGGACTTTGACGTCAATATTACGCTTCAAAATGCAACAATAATTACTTGGTGTTGCACCGCTCTTTGCTTCTGGCGCTTGTGAAAGATTTAGATACGCACTCCATGATTATATACCTGAAGTGGTGCAAAGTTACATTTGGACCACCCAATGTGGAAGTGTGAACCAGTTGACCCCTTGATTTATAAAGGCATAGGAACCACAGAGGTCTTCCCTCCTCGTCTAAGAAACCTTTAGAAAAAGGTGCAACTTATCCAAAATAACTTGTTGGATCTGTAGTTCTAATGGACATTATGCGGCATCCTGCCCTAAATAATGCCCTGGGGTGAACCTTATGACCTATCAAGTGGATGAAAGCCAGGTAAAAGAACCTTGGTAGTAGAAGGGGGATTCTCTAATGCCATTTATCATCTAGTTTTATCCCAAAGACAGGAGGAAAATGTGAACCATCCTCATACTCAAGACTTTAATCAAAGCATTCCCAAGGTGTTAGCCATCACCAGAAGTCAATGAGCGGCCATGAAACTAGAGGGACAAAAAGTTGTCTATAAACCTTATGCTACTCATATTTCTGAGTATTGACAATTCAGAGATGCCAAAGAGTCACAATCATTACCTCTCCTAATGAGAGTTGAAGTCGCCTCACCAATTGAGACTTGAATACCCATTTCCCCGATGTTGAGAACATATCAATACCATGTTTAATCAATTTGATACTCCTTTTATACTTGCAATAAACGTGAATTCAAACTATTTATTAATTGTACTTATGTAAATATCTAAGTAAACAAAGTTCAGATGCAAGCTATAGTAATCAGTAGCACTCCCATAAACGTAATATCTAGTCATTTATCAAAATTAATAAAGAATAACTCTTGATGTGGCCCATCATCAGTGATATGGAACATCTGAGCCTATTTGTACTACAAGCTAAGGGGCGTATAGTGCATTACCAAAAAAGTTTGGCTCCTCGCAGGTTGGTGCTCCTGCCATAGTGCTTTCCAATGATAACTACCAATTTCTTGTTGGCGCTAGCTTTCTTAAGTTTTATGGAGCTGTTTTAAACTATGAGGAGAAAAACTTTTACTGTTTTAGGTAAAACATTATCCCTCCATTATTTGAAGGATGATAAGACTTTTTTAGCTCATAGAGACAATTTCATTAATTTTATTTTATAATAATGGTGTAGTCTCTATCCATTTCCAATAAGTGTGCCACAAAAGTTCCCCTCTACCTTCCACCATTCTTGAGAAAACAACAACCCTTTAAAAAATCTATGGATTATGTTATATAATTTTTAGAACAGTGTGTGGCGTCAAATGGTATGAGCTTGGGGCTACCTGAAATGTTTTAAGATCTACTCCCTTTGGAAATGGTTGAGGGCTATACCTTTTGTTGCTCCTAGGATAATCTCATCTTCAAAATGGAGATCTGTGCATTACTTGACAACTTAACTGCCTCCAAGATATTCATCTAGAGAGGGATGAAGATCGCGTTATACACCTTATTCCACTAAAAGAATTTCAGAAGGTATATGAGTTCAGCAATTTGACTAAGTTTGGCTTATCTAAGCCGCATCTACAAATTGTGCAGTCATTATCCGTGAGCAACTTGATGGACTATCTGAGGGTCAGAAATACCAAGTGATGGCCCTCATTTAAAAATACACTCAAGTATTTGTGACGGATGATTAAGACCTTGGATATGCTGTGGGGATCCAGCATTGCGTTGCCACTGAAATTAAAAGCCATTCAATTGTGTCTGATTCATAGAAGTAAGACCAGAGATGAGGAGGTGAAAAGGAGTTTGGGAATCTTATATGTTAAGGAATGGTGATCCTCTAATTCAATTCACGGCCAGTCCAGTGCTCATAGTCAAGACAAAAGATGGATCTGATATAGTCATCATTGATTACTGACATTTATATAATATAACTAAAAAGAATTCTTATCCTTTACCTCAAATGGATGACGCCTTGGACCAATTAAGAGGAGCTAATTGTTTTTCCTCTTTATACCTCATCAGCTGATACTGACAAATTACCTGCCTCCTGAAGACCAGGAAAAGTATATGAATATCATCATAAGGTTTGTTCCAACTGAATCAATTGCCCTAAGTATTGTGCAATGCACTGGTCACCTTCCAGCGGACAATGGACACTATCATAGGATATCTGAAGGTGAGTTTCATTTTAGTCTACCTCAGCATTATAAAATTATTCTCTGAAATATTTACTCAGCATCTAGCGCACCTGGAAGTCTTTCAAAGGTCGGCCCAAGCTCAGTTAAAGATAAAGCCTAGCAATTGCCAATTTAAAGTTCAAAATTGAATATCTGGGGCACATTGTTGGCAATTGAGGAATAAGGCCCCAAAATTAAAACTGATGTCATCAATCACATTAGTGGGCTTGAAAGTAAGTGAGACAATAAGTAATTTTTATAATGGTTGAATATTACCATCAGTTCTTACCAGGATTTGCACAATTTTCCAAGATTTATCCATCTACTTTGAGGAGGAATCAACTTCAAATAGTCACAAGAATGCAAAGAAACCTTCAACTAGCTGCAGAAATCTTTGACTGAAGCCTTGTTCTGAAATACCCTTTAATTTGATCAGCATTCTATAGTGCAATCTAATTCATCTCTCACGGTTATAGGAGCTGTACTCTCTAAAACAGGAGATAATGAGGAGGAGCATCTGGTAGCCTTCTGCAGTCATGTCTTGGACAAACATGATTGCAATTACACATTAATTGAGCAATAATAATTATCATCAATACATTTGAAAACAAATTTAAGTCTATATAAATGAGACCAAATTTAGATTTATCTCCAGCCATGCTTCTTTACAATAGTTATATAAAAACAAAAGAGTCTTAAGGTTGATTAGCACAAGGGTCCTTGAAATTACAGGCCTATGTATATGAGATGATGCATCACTCAGGACATACCCCTAGAACTCTGATGGACTTTTGCAACTGCCTGTTATAGCATCAATCACTCCTTTTGTAGATTAAGTTTATGATAAAGTAAAAGCAAAGAATCACGCCAATGAAAAGCTTAATACTCATCACATGTTAGATTGATTAATGAAAGAAACTGAAATTCAGGATGGGCAATTGTATAAAATTTGTAGGCATGCTCAAAGGCTATACTTCTACCTTCAGCTCATCTGGAAATAATCATGCAATCTCACCATGCAGTGGCTATAATATTCTTAAGACCATAAAGCTACTTCTGCAGGGGTTTTATAGGGAATTTTTAATATTTGACATTTTATATGTGTTAACATAATGTCACAAATGTCAGTACCACCAGTATTATATGCCCACAACTACTTATCAGGTGGCCAAGCATAATTGGGCCTGGCATACAGCGTATATCAATGTTCTAGGACCTTTCCTGACTGGTGTTCTTTTTTTCAAATAAATTATAGTAGAAATCATCTCACTAATTGGGTTGAGGCTCAGACCTTCAGAAATCTTAGAGCAATATCAACTGTAAAGTCTATAATGGAACAGGTAATACAATAGCATGATTGTTATAAAGCTATCCTCATGGACAATTTCATTGATTTCACATATTGAGTCATTCCAAAAATAAATGAGCTAAGACTTACGCAGAGTTCTTACTGTCCATCATAATCCTGAGACTTATGGTATAGTGGAACATGCCAATTGTACCTTAGTACAAGCTCTTTGGAAGTTCTATAACACTTTTCCATCTCAATGACGATATATGTGGACTCAACTGATTTAGCTTATAATATCAGTTACCACATCGGAACAGGATATTCAACTTTCCAGATTTTTGTATGGTAGACAACTTGTGCTACTGCCACTATTACACTCCTTCATTACTGACATGGATGAAATTCAACCATCTAAGTACTTTTACCAACTGGTGGAATTCCTAATTAGGATTCAGACTGAGTTCTATGGATCATCTCTGACTATAAATATTATCAGAAGGAGAGGAAAGACATGCAAAGAATTACAGTGGCG
>JAKSZP010012724.1:0-21976 GCA_022478985.1 Massospora cicadina
GAAGATCAGGAGAATTGCGTCCTAATCAGTAGCCAATTGTTTAAGCCTGCAAGGATGCCACAGGGGCTCTGAAATACCCCTGCCACTTTCAATGTGTGATGGAACACATTTTAACCGATATCAAGTTTATTGAGCAGGCTGATATATCTTGATTACATCACTGTATTCAGTCAAAGAATTCAAGAGCATCTACAACACCTTCAAGGGGTCCTATATGTGGCTGCGAGAATCCAATCTGAAGCTAAAATGGAGTAAGTGCACCTTTCTCAAAAGATGGTTAGAATTTCTTGCTATTAGATCAGCCCTATCAGAGTAAAAAGCATCAAGTGGGAATGTGAAAGCCATCATGTCTATGGACCCACTTAGGAGCATGAGGGATGTCCAAGTGCTCCTTAAAAATGGTGGGATATTTCTGGCAGTTCATACCTAATTTTTGTACTTGGTGGCGCCCCTCACATACCTGCTCGCCAAGGATATTAACTTTTATTGGGGCCTGAAACAGGAGAAGTCCTTTGTGGAGTTAAAGGCAAGATTGGTAGAGGCGCCAATATTGGCCTATCCTGACTTTAATAAACGTTATACCTCTATACTGACACCAGTGATGTAGGACTTGGAGCGTCCTGTCAAAATTATGTGAAGATGGGGTGGATCACCCAATTGAATCTACTCAAATGTGCTCAGCAAAGCAGAGAAGAATTATAAAAGTCATCAAGAATGAGTGCTTGGCATTGATCCGAGCAGATAAACACTTCAGACCTTATTTGTATGGGATACATCTTAACATAATAATAGATCACGCGTCGCTCCACTGGTTGCAGAACATAAAGGATCCATAAAGTCGCCTTGACTGCTAGCTGTTCTCCTCCAAGGCTATAATTTTGAGATCATAGATCAAACATGAGGTAAAAACCTAAACTCTGATACCTATCACAGTTACTAGTGTTCTACTTATAAGCATTAGAGAGCTGTCAACATTATGACTTAATAAGGCTACCAAAAGAGGCCTTGAAGGAAGTTACAGAGGAAGTTAAGATCTTCCTGAGAAGATGTTTCAAAGATACCCAGAATGTTGACAGGAACCTACAAAAGAAGATAAAAAACAAGTGGTACCCCTATATCTGACACAGAGACCACATGGAGCTAGTGATGGAGTCCCATAAGAAAGTGGGCCATGGAAGCTTTTAGAAAACGCTGACATACCTGAAAGAGAGATTTTATTGGGGGTTGTGTTTCTGAAAAAGTGCACCAAGCTTTGGAGTTGTGCATATTATATGTGGGTTTACACCCCCTGGAGAAGCAATTTTAGTTTACAATGATTCCCCTATAGAACCTTTCAGCAATGTCTCAATTAGTATTGTGGAACCTCTACCAACTGCCTCCAGTGGATCCAAGTTTTTCCAAGTTTCAATCTACCACTTCACCAAGTATATTGAGGCCTCCACGTTCAAAACATATACTGCAAACTCCATTGCTTGCTTCATCTACAAACAAGTAATCACAAGTCACGATTGCCCTCAAGTTTTACTTTCAGACAACTGGAAGAGGACATCTCAGACGTGTTGAGAAATCTAATGGACCTAGTGAAAAATGTGAAGCAGCAGTTCATTACCCCTTCACTCCATCCTCAAGTGGAAGCGTTAATCAAGTCAATTGATCCTTGGGAGCTTTTTGAAAAATGGCCCTCAATTACAAATTAAAATGGGATCAGTTGCTGCCCTCAGCGTTGTTAATTACCAGTTAAGCCACCATTGAGTGATTAGAATGTCTTATTTTATAGCCCTGTGTTAAAACTGGTAATAAGGCATCATTTTTTTACTGAACAGGTAAATAAACTAACACCATAAAGTACTGTTTGAAGACAATAACTTTGACCAAAACTTCACAAATAAAAAGGTATAATCGGCAATAGGGTTTCTATATAAGTAAAAAAGAGAGCACCCTATAGTATCGAATACTGCCAGAGGCTCATAGGCTTGTTCAAGTAATTGCCCAAATAGGCTGACCCCGTTTATACCAGAAAAGATCCACTCCTCCTTGACAATCATCCTCAGAGATGGTTTTTCTATAAGAAATCTCATTGATGCCTTATGGGGTTACTTAGCAGCACATAAGAATGGTAGACTAAAATAATGTTATCTAAATTAGAAAAAAGGATAGGACTTGAGGCATTTTTATGGAATGGAGCAATTATCAAGATACACTAATTATTAACAAATGGCATAATAATTATAGGACCCTATTATCAATGAATTCAAACCAATGGGGGCACATAAAAGAGTACTTTAAACTAAACTAAAAGGCGATAGAGTGATTTAGGCCACGGCGTTGGTGGCTGACAATTAAGGAATAAAGATGTGACAGTGGGGTTTAAGGGATTCAATAAATAGTAAACCATATGTTAAGATATTACATATAAAAGCAGGTGACACTCGCCAAGGAAATTACTATGGAATATTCAAATCTGCTATCTACATACTAAATAACTACAAAAAAAGGTATATAAGAATAATAACACACAGATAATTAGAAAAACCATTTACAACATTTACATCCATATGACAAAACATCGGGGTTGCAAATATATGAGAGTGTCAACTAACTTTTTGAAAACTTAAGACCGTTGGCCAAATCTAAGCTGACATTTGTTTAAGAAATTGGCATGCACCTATTAATAAGGTGACCTTTAACAAAATACTTCAGAGTGTAAGCATCCATAGATGTTTTCTCAATGATTTAAAATGTCCTCTTCCATATGTGCTCCAGTTTGCTAGTGTGTCCAAATCCCAAAATATTATATTACAAAAAAAATTCCCCTACAGTAAAGTGGGGTAGTGGACGCCAGTCTAAATTATCTCATTCATGAGATCATTTTTTCCAAGCCATCACAATGGATTATGCAGAACTCTGTAGTTAGACTAAAGTATGCACCAGCATTTACAAATATTTTATGGGAGTCATGGTTTCTTGACTGACACAAGAATATAAATTTGAGGAAATCGTTGGTTGCTATCCATTAAGTAAAGAAAAAGAAGGAATTTCCTGTGGCCAAGTGTTAAGTTATATTATATACAAAAATAGTGGAAGGCAGTAAAAGGTCCAGCTGGACGCCTTCACCATAATTATCTTACATAAGGTCCCAATAAAAGTACAGTTCATTCATTTGATGGTGCTGTTAGTATCAGGGTGGTAGGGCGTAGACAATACCCTGCGCATACCCATTAAATCATTAAGCCTGGAAAATAATCCAAGACATGAAATTATTCCCATTATCTGTCAAAATAAGCTGAGGGAATTCATGCCAATACAT
This sequence comes from Massospora cicadina, assembly GCA_022478985.1. NCBI lineage: Eukaryota > Fungi > Entomophthoromycota > Entomophthoromycetes > Entomophthorales > Entomophthoraceae > Massospora > Massospora cicadina. The sequence continues at coordinate 3,308 of JAKSZP010012724.1, forward strand.
GATAACTTCTAAACTTGAACTTATCCATCAGCATGGAACCTAAATCCTAGACTGCTTTAGCCTCCTTCTACTTGGTGAGGTGATTAATTTGCCACAATTATATATTATAAATTGACCCAAAGTTTTTGCCTGAGGCTACAAAGTCATTAAAATGGTATGCCAAGCGAAGTTGGGTTAATGGTTGATAAGAGGTGGTTTTCCAGTAGGGCAATCCATATGGCATTCCTTACAGCAGCGGAGGGTCTCATGAACGTCAAAATTTATGATCCCTAATAGTGGCGCTGTTTCACTAATTCAAAAGATTTTTTAAAACGGCTGAGCCCTGTCACCTTGTGGGCCCAAAAATAATATCAGTCCAATCTATTGGCTGGTGTATCCAATATCATTGATTGTTGTTGATTTTATGAAGCTTACCATTTTTTAAAACATTATTCATCCTTTATTTATCCAAGGAACACTGTACTTTCACTAGTTCATTATCCTAATTTCGGTTTGATATTTTTTAAATAGATTATTGACCACATCATCCAATAATTCCTCAGTAGGCATTCAAGATGAACCATTAGCGTTTTGAAGCTTTATGCTGGGTCAAAGATGAATTTCATAATCATAAGCTTGCAATTTTTAAGGCCCATTGGGCCAGCCATCCTTTTGGCTCTTTCAGATTCTGTAACCAGCGCAAGTAGGCGTAATTTGGTTAATACAGAAAATGCACTCCATGGATAAAAACCAAGAACTTTTTACATGCATAAATGACCATTATGCACTCCCTCTCAGTTAACACATAACTATGTTCATGGACACCTAAAGCCTGACTGCAGTAAGCCACAGGATGTTCAACCCCATTAGAATAAAATTGTGGCAACACTTCCCTAACAGTGGTGAGAGAAGCATTTATTTTAATAGATGGTAAGTCAAAATTAGGGTATTTCAACAGTGGCGCTTAAGTAAGGTAAAGCTTGAGTTTATCAAAGGCTAGCTGAAAGTTTCAAATCCACTCAAAAGGGTACTCCGTTTTTGAGGAGGTGAAACAGCAGTTAACCTAACTTACTGAAATTCTCTACAAACCGGCAGTAATGGCAATTATTCCAAGAAATACTTGAATATCACAATTGCTGCTCACTAGTGACATGTTTTTTAGCTTCAACCTTTTCCAGCTGGAGCCACAAGCCATGCTTATCAATAATGAATCCCAGATATTCCAGCTGATCACAGAAAAGCTACACTTATATGCTTGATTTTTATATCAGCCTTAGTAAGCTGGGGGAAATTTTTCTTCTAGGTGTTACAGATGCTTATCAAACGTTTAAGAGAAACCATTTATATCATCTATTAAACTAAAGCACAGAAAGCTTTTTATCAACAAAAGATTAACCATAGCCCATTATAGAGTCGTGGGGCATTACACAGCCTTTGTGGCATTCTTGTAGGTTAGTAGAGGCCCTGGGCCATAAACTTTGCTCTGATTTACTGCCCCTAATTGGGCAGTACTTTTGTCAATAACCAGAAATTAGGTCCATAGCTGAAAACTATTGCGTGATGACTAAGCGGTCTAGTGCATCATCATTTTGAGGTTCGAATCTAAATCTTTTTTAGTAATATTTTTGAGCTTGCAGTAGTATTATAAGTGTGATTGGAGCCATATTCTTTTTAACAATCTAAACTGGGGAGGCTCAAGGACTCTTGGAGGGAAATAGCATCCCATGTTTCAATAGCTGATTAATTTCGGCATAAACAACATCTGCCACCTTTTACATCAAATTGGATGAAGGAAAATCTACGGATGTATTTTGTATTGATATGGTGCAGTACATCATGTGCACAACCCAAATCGTAGTCATCTTTTGCAAAGATAACTTTATAATTTAATAAAGGCTAACGCTTGGTCCTTCTCAATCTCAGTCAGATCAGATAGGCTTTCCTGAGGTACTAAAGAGCAAACAAATTGCTCAATATCAACGCTAATGCCTAGCTCATCAAAATGCCTATAAATCAGATTTATTTTGGCTTCAGCAACTGGTAACATGTGAATAAAAGTGATAATCTAGTGTTGCTTGTAGGAATCCAGCTGATTTCTGCTCACTTGTGCTTCACGCCACTGGATTCCACAAAGGTTTATTTAAATTACATAAACACTAATAAAAACTGGGTTTTTATGATTTTTATTAGGCAGCACAGGAAAAAAAAGAATATGAACCCTCTCAATAACCAATCGTTCAGTATTTAAAATTGTTTTGATGGTCAAAGGAAATTTAATGGTAAGTTTGGAACTTAGTACAGTCCAAACTAAGAAATATGCAGATTCGCCCTTTAAAGCTTGGAAAGCTTGCTTCACTATGGCTGAACGATGGATGGGGAGTTAATTTTTGGCAAAATGTACCCATGGGGTAACCATTTACTAAATTTCAGCTGATCCCCTTTATAGAAATTTATTGCACCATGAGGGGACCCCCACCAAGCCTATAAAAAGGGGTGGTCCCCACTTTGGTGCTGGCTTTGAACTAGTCATAACATTAGGAAAAACCTTTGATGGACTCCTCAGGTTTAACCGCATAGTTGGGGAACTTAGACTTCCTAACTTGGTGCTATTTGCCTGGTTAGTATTTGTAATAGTGTTACCCAAATTGTGGGGTTCCACTGAGAATTGGCCAGGGTCATTGGCTAATAAAATCGTTATTATCATTTAAATCGCTCTTCTCATTATTGTGGACTTGTGAATGTCTGACATTTCCAACTTTTGACTGATTTTGATCCAAAACATTCTTATCTTGAAACTTGGAGGGCAAATGTCAGACATTGCGTTATATGAATAGGGGTACTCATACAAATTAGCTAAGCGCACCTGAATTTCACCATATTCAGGGAGGATAATCCCAGGCGCGGCAACAGGTTCTGAGTATAATGACAGAATGGCACAAATATTTTATTATATAGTCCTTGAGGACTTTCCAAATTAATTTCTATCTTCATCATTACTGATGGCTCACCAGAATGGTTAAATTATAATTAGATTGTAGCTTAATCCCCATAGATTCTGAAATCTGGTTAGGTAACCACTGCATACAGGCCCAACTCTGTTGGTATACCACAGACAATATACCATCCTTAAACATTAGGTTGAAAAACCCCTGTATTTGAGGCTTGAAACCTCATTTTTACAGATATAAAATAATGGAAGGGTTTGTCTGAGGATTAACAAAAGTATTCTCTTCAAAATCAGCCTTAGATCCATGAGCTCTCATAGATGAGGTTCCAATAAGGAAATCATAAATTTGATTTAGGAGAATTATAGTGAGAGAAATACTACTAATGAACAAAAATTTAACAGTAATGCACTATAAGCTCCATTTAAGTTGTGGTCTAAGGGCCAACAGTACCATAAATTTTTTTATAGTATAAGTCCAGAGCTAAGCCCAGTCTCTTAACCAGTTTAGTGGACACAATATTAACTGGGGCCCCACTATCCACAATTTATGGTCTTTGAATGTATTTACTGAAATATAAATATGAGTGCATATAGAAAATAAGCGTCCACCAGATTTAACGCTAGAACATCCCAAGTGTCCGCTTGACTTAAAAAGTCTGAATATCCAGGCCTATCTGGGGCTGGATTTTATTAAAGCCTCAATAAGCATCACCATTTAACCTTATTTAATTTTATAATATCGCCAGAAGTAAAGAGAAGCTCTTGTAATACTAACTTTTTTACATATAGATTGTTACTATTTCCAGCGCCAACTTGACTTTACACTATACATGCAACTTTGGGTCACAACAACCCTATCTTCAGCTATAAAATTCTGAACGCTGGAGGCAAGGTAGCTTTGTCATCCTTATGCCAGACAGAAGGTGGGTTTTGAGGTTTTTTGTACTTGGGATATTTTAGAAGATGCATATGTAATAATACCTGTTCATCTCTGCCTTGAATTTTCCCAAATCAACATCTTTCACAGGGCTCACTGAATGAACCCTAAGCTTAGAACTTACATATGGAAATGATTAGTATGATGCCTCAAATTCTTGAAAAGATAGCAAATGGCCTGGAAAATATCAGGCTTCTCAAAACGAGGGCCATGTGCCTGAGTTATTTCTTTAGTGGGGGAGATACACCAATTAGATCTATTGATCAGTTCTCAAAGACTTAGATTATGCACTTCAAAAGTGACAGTGCAACGGCGAAGGTAATTCATCATATGGATGATACTATTTCCTCATTAAAGACTGTATAAAAACGCTTTACAATTCCATGTATGGCTCACAGGTATGGCAAAGAGCAATCAGGGAATCAAAACCATTTATCACGTTAGCCATAAGTTTCTGCGGCTCCAAGTAAAAGCGTTCAGCAAATATTTGAATTGATTCAATTACTTTTAAAAAAGATATTAAGAAATTCCACTTTATGAGTGGTCATCCTTTCATCTCCGCTGAACTACTTGAATGGAAGGGTCTTGGCGTTCATATATGACATTCTAGCCTTTTTTAGTTTTGGCATAACTAATTATTGACTATCAAATTTTATTGATATCATTACCACTTCAAATTTAGTGGTATCAGGCGCTCTGGAAATGCTTATATCAAAAAAAGATCAAAAAATGTGCACAATTTCCCTCTTAATTAACTTTTGGTAAATTAAAAGGGATGGCCAAGAACTACAATTATGGCTGCAGGACTTAGGGCCTGCGATGCCCCTATCTGACTTTCTTGATTACTAATATGTGGAGGAAAGGTACAAAACTGTGAGTCAACATATTATCAGGGAGTGTAGATGAACAAATAGTCATAATGGAGGGGAAGGCAGTAGTCTGATTACACATAATCCGCGCTCCATCACCCTCACTATCAGGTGCCATTAGAAGGATTTCCTGAGCAACTAGACCTGGACAACACTGGCAGTTATTCTAATGAATCTCTGGCATGATTTGGTTCATTAAATAATTAAAAACGTTGGCGTTCTGCTTGTAACGTATTTTTCATAATAGCAATCGTTTGGTTAGCAGTCTAAAAGTCCACTTTAAAGGCAATATCTTGCTCATTAATGACCTTACTGTTTGTCACTAAAAATTAAGTTACACACTTAAAGGTTCAAGTTTATGACTCAAATTGATAAGATAATGAACTACTTTATCTAAATTTATACCTAAGTCTTTTAAATAATCATCATGACCTAATATGATATTGGACAGTAGGCCAGCATGGGCCTTTATTTCCACATATAATTGATCAATCTTGCCAGAACGATCTGGCCAGGCATTTGGGCCTGGCCTTATAACATCTGGAAGTCGCGCTACCTATGCTGGTAGGTAGTCCTCAACTAAGTGAACATAATCTATACTTGAAGATAATAATACACAGAAAAAAAGGGTGTGGTCGCCTGTAGTGGCTCTAAATGGTAAAATGTGCTAGAGCGTCATATTTTAACTGCACAGGTAAATATGACAAGAACACAAAGTATTGTTTGAAGACAATATTTTTGAACAAAACTTTACAAAAACCGTTATTTTCAGCAAAAGGTTTTATATAATTAGACAAGAGAGCACCTTATAGTATTGCTACTGCCAGGATTATGGGCTTGCTCAAGTATTTAACCGGATAAGCTGATCCTGCTCATACCAGAAAAAATTTCCTTGCCTTAAAAATCCTTCTCAGATATGATTTTTCTATGAGAGATCTCATTGGTGCTTTTCATGGTTACTGATTTGCCCTTAATGATGGTAGAGTAAAATGATGTTACTGAAATTGTGTCAGAATTAAAATAGTTAGGGAAAGAAACATTTTACAAAAATGAGCAATATACCAGAGAAAAATAAATTACCAGTGAGTGGCCATATAAAAATATAAGACCCTATTACTAATGATTTTATGCTGGCATGAGGCACTTGAAATTTTGCGCTAAACTAAAATAGGATGTGATATAGTGATTGATACCATGGTATCATGGCTAACAATTAAGGGAATGAGAAATGCGCCAGTGGGATGCGTGGCAGCTCCTCCTTTTGGTTTGGGAACAACTAGTGCTAAAAAAGAGAGATGCGCCAGTTGGATTATGAGTTTTGATAGCTACTAAACCCATACGTTAGGCTACTACATATAAAAGCAGGGGTCACACACCTAGACAATTACTACAAACTAATTAAGACTGGTATATACATATTATATAATTATAAAAATTAAGTATGTAATAATTATAAGACACAGAAGGTTAGTTAAACAATTATCAACACCCTGTATGGGCGAGAGATAGCTCTGCCAACCCTCCTGGCACCAATCATCACAACAGACCAGAAGAACCTGTCATCTGTAAGCTACTAACAGGAAATAGCTTATAAACTTATTAAATTAATTAGAAAGCTGCAAAAAACATTGAAGGAATACCCTCAAAGTCAACGGGAGATTCAAAGATGAACTAGGCTACTGGAATCAGCCTAGGGACAAATATTTGTTCTATTATTTAAGGGAACACGCAAGAGAAAGTTACATGTCATTTGACTAGATTGCTACTGTATTAACGAAGAGATGAGCTAAATACTTCATCTGGGTTGATGATAATGATTGTGTTTAATTGAGTACACATCCAGAATCTGAGATCATTCCCCAGTTTCAATTTTTTAAAAAAGTGTTAATTGTGGATGAGGCTGCAAGTGGATCAGAAGATAATTCCTTGAATGGTAGAATAAGAAAGTTCACCCCAAACTTGAGGAGGTGCAGGCAGCCTACTCACCGCAGATGGGGATGAACAAGCCTTTCATGAATTTGGGTTAATCAAGCAATTTTCTCCACCATCAGAGTGCCTTTATATAAAATAGTTCTCACCCTGACACTTAAGAGGATTTATTTAATGAAGACAATGATGTCACCCAAGATCAGTATGAAGATTGACCCCTTTTTATAAAAATCAGTGGCTGAAATAATTTGCATTTTAATAATGATGTGATGATGACTCAACCAAATTACCTGGTGGGAATGATCCAGGCTCAATGATGAATATTTCCAAATATGGAAAGTTCCAAATTATGAGATTTTTCAAAAACACAATGCAAGGTGCATAGAGGGGACGCCATCACTCAAACATGAAGTCGACAAGTGTATTACTGATTTGGCAGTAAAGTAATATATGAAGAAGTTATAACTGCCTAAAGCCCAGAAGTGGGAACAGATGAAAGGCCCCAGACATCCATGTACAGAGATAACCACAATAAGGAGCTTTCAGATACAGATATTAGCTCAAATGGATGAATCTACAAAATTATTAGTTAGACATCTATAACTAGGTGATCCTGAAAATACTTATATTGATACCCAAATTCCTACTTTGTTTTCACAATATTAATTCATTTATCATCTTGATTTTTAACTTATAGTATAAAATACTTCACTTAGTACATCAATAAAAAACCTTCCCACAGAATCTCAGTTTTTATCCTTTTTTGCACTAAAAATGTTTAAGTGAACTAATTACCATTTATTAGTCTGGGATTATCCAGTGAGAAGAATACATTGCCATCAGAGTTCTTCTCTGATTGTACAATACTCAATATATAGCAGATACCTTGAAGCTGAGCTTCCAAGGAATAGAAATTGGCTTCTGTCAAGTCCTGAGGGAGAACGTATAACAAGCATATCAAAGAGTGTCGCCAAGAGATTTTTCATGGGTGCAAACAGGGTACCAAAGAGATCAATAATAAAGTGGGTAGCATTAGAGGAGAAATTGCTCTATGAGTATAATGTGATCTAAAAAAAGGTTGTGTGGTGCCTAATCTGCACGGAGTAGACCCCCTGAGCAGCAAGTCAGCTTCACATGTTAAGGGATTCAAGGTCAGAAAGCTGACTGTAATCCTAACATAGAACTTGTGAATGCCTTCAGAGTCAGATAGCAACCCTGATGCTACTGTGGCCTTACACCAGTCACCCCTAGAAAATTCAAAATGGTCCAATAGATGAATGTTTAGTTGCTTATAATCCCTGGGGTAACAACTATGATATATTTGACATCAGTTGGATTTTAGACTGTTTTTGTGCTCGCTGATACATTTTTCACCTAAAGTTCAACAATATTTCCACAGGAGAAGTAGTACTCTCTAATGACGGAATAATCGATCAGGGGACTTTGCAGACCTTTTATATAAAAATAATAAAGTACTAATAAACTAAAAAATTTGGTTTTTATGTGGTTTTAAGAGATATGGCAAGGGGTATCAAAAAATGAACCTTCAAGATATCTTGCCGTTTTTTAATTAAAATATTGAGGTTTTAAGGGAAATAAATGCAAAATTTGGATTAGGCTAGGAATAGCCAAATTATGGAATATTAAGTTTCAGCCTATCAAAGCTCTTGAGACTCTCATCACTTAGATGGAATAGCCAATGAAAGTCAATTTCAGGTAGGATCAGTCTGTTAGGCAGGATTTGATATATATGAACCAATCATCATGAGGGAATTTATACACCTGGTGGGATCCCCTCTGAGGCTATAAAAGGGGGTGATCTCCGTGTAGGTGGTTTAACTAAATTGTTAATGGAACAGGGAGGAACCTCATATAAACTCTCTTGATTCCACTGCATGGTCAGTGCAATCCAGCTAACTAAACTCATGCTATTTGGCTGAAAAACATTAATAAAAGTATTGCCCTGATTCAAGGGGTTCCACAAAGAATTGGCCATGATTTTTGGCCAATTTCGTCCTTATTAAGAACCAAAACACTCTTATCACAGAATTGGAATTGTATTTTTCTGACATTACCCTATTCAGGAGTGTTAGGGGAAGATTAAGGGCATAAGAACCAGCCATGGACATGGTTAACAGTAACTCTGGTAGCCAGGGATTTGATAGAGTACTCTACCCTTGCTTTTAAGTGATGACGAAAGGGCCTTCCCAGATAGACCCAAGCTTCTCACTTCTGGGAATGATACGAATATGGTAGTATAGTACCAAGTCTGCACTTGTAATGAAGTTAGAAGGGGCCAAAGCTCATCGGTAGCTTGGCCCTCTTTAATGACAGATTTTGCTAAATTATTTATCGCCTCAGACTGTAACTGGATGATGTGCTGCGCCAACTTCTTCATGGCTTGATCCAGATCATCAGACCTAGCTAAGAAAACATATTTGGCTAGTAAGTCAGGCGCCCCAGGTTTTCGGCCATACAACACACAGAATGGAGGCTTCTTAAGGATCTAATGGTAACTGATACCGTTAGCTATGAGGACACTAGGTTTATATAGAACCCAGTGAAGAGGGTCTGAAGTAGCCATCTTTCTTAAGTTAAATACTAAGCTTCCATTAGATCTTTCAACAGTACCATTGGTGGAAGGGTTGTAAGGGGCCTAGAAAAGTTGCTGGGTTCCCTAAAGAGGTATCTAGAACCTTGACCACTCTGGAGGTGAAGTTTTTACCATTGTTATAGAGAAGAACCTGGGGAAAACCATGACGAGTGAAGATGTACTGGTGGAGGAAAGTAGAAGTGGCTTTAACGTCTAAGATGGAAGAGCCACAGCCTTGACCCATTTGGTAAAGTGGTCAATCTCTACCAATATATATCGATTTCCACCCCTAATTTGGGTTGGAGGGCCAACCACATCTAAGCTTATTGTTTGAAAGGGCTTTTGAGGAGTGGTAGGTTGATAGAGATACCTGGTTTTAAAGCTGGATTGTTTTTTGCATGTCAGGCATGCGTCCAGAACTTAAATTATGGTATCAATGACTCCCTCCCAGTAGTAGCGTTCTTTTACCCACTCATAGGGTTTCTGAACTCTGCTATGCCTTAGGATGGCATGAGACTCCATAATGACAGGTACTCGCTCAGATGGTCAGAGGTAGGGCAACCAGTTCGCCCCTACCTTTTTTTATAGCTTCCCATTTTCCACTTTAATGTTATGGGAGTGTCAAGCTAGTATCTTCTGAATGGGTGTATCCTCATCCGCCCAAGTGTCAAGGGTCATTAGGAGTTCATGTAGCCTCTACGCTTCACTATTGTCTAAGTGATGAACTGGCAGCTGGGTGAACCCATTGACATTCATGTGGCATGTTCCAGCTCGGTGCTCAATGGTCATATCATAATGATGGAGCTTCAAAGCCCAGAGTGCCAATAGCTCAGTGGAATCTTTTATATTCGTAACCACTTCATAGAGGCGTGGTTATTAACCTTTTTAAAGGAGGTCTCATATAGAAAAGGGCGGTAATATTTGACAACTAGCTGGATGGCAAGGCACTCCTTCTCAGTGACGCTATAGTTGCGTTCCGCCCTAAAAAGCATCTTGCTGAAGTATTAAATTGGATGGTTAACCCCATGCTCTGTCAATTTAGCCAAGATAGCTCCAACAGCAAAGTCAGAGGTATTGGTAAACAACATGTTGGTTTTATAATAAGTTGGGGTGGAGTAGGATGAGCCCTTGCTACAGCAGCTTTATTTAGCGTTTCAAATGCAGCCTTTTGTTCCTCTCCCCAATGGAAAGGAGTGTTTTTGGCCAAGAGGAGTATGAGTGGCTCACTTAGCTGAGCGAATTTGGGGATAAATTGATTGTAGTACCCCATCATGCCCAGTAACACCTGGATATCACTTAGGGTTTTTGGCGCAGGCATCTCGGCTATAGCTTCAACCTTATCATGGAGAGGTTGGATTCCGTCTTGTGAGATGGCGTGTTCCATAAAATCCAATTTTTTCTGAAAAGACGTACATTTGGAGGGCTTCAGCTTAATATGAAAGGCTTACAAGCATTGAAAAGCTTCCTTCAGATGCGCGAGATGCTCATCAAAGGTTTTAGAGAAAACGGTGAAGTTGCCAAGATAGACAATCACACAACTCAACTTAAAGTCCTGCAGAAGGAGAATCATGGTCCGCTGAGATGTGACAGGCGCATTGCACAACTCTGAGGTAGCTGAATGGATTAAAAAAGGCCCTCGCTGCATGTAGGCGCACATTTCTCCTAGTCTTGTGGAAAAAACATTCTACCAGTCACCACTAGCTAGGTCTATGGTAAATAAGACCTTGGATCCAGAAAGTTGATCCAGAGTATCATCAATTTGGGGATAGGGTAATTATCCTTTTTGGTGAGGTTGTTAAATTTGTGGTAGTCCATAACTACCTGATGACCTCTATTCTTCTTCTTTATAAGCAAGAGAGGAGATGACCAAGGGCTTTGAGAAGGAACCAGCCGCCCAGCGTTAAGTAACTGTTTAAGCTCCGTCCTCATCTGGAACTTCTTGACTTTTGATTTCTTATAGGATTGGATTGGATAGAATGGGAACTACCAGCATCAATGGTATGGCTCCAATCCTTCATGTGGCCATAGCCGGTATTAGATCTTGAGAAGATGTCGCTGTAGGATTCCAGTAAAGCGTGGACTTTTTCAAGCTCAGTGGGGGTAAGCTCATGAGAAATTTGAACGCAAGACAAGGTATTTACAATTGATCTTCAGGTAAGACCATGTCTAACATAGACCTAATACAATGGACTTGATGGATGTCCTCAATAGGGATCAGTAGGCCTTATCCAATCTCCTGATGCTTCTTTATGACCATGTCCTTTTATAGTAAGATTCCCTAGCAGGATATCGATGGGTTGCTGGTAAGCTGTGTCTAATACATCTGACAACACTTGAAACTCTAAAGGACTTATCCCATCAATAATTGTGATGTACAATAGGCAGCTGTGGGGGATCTGCAAGGTAATATTGGTGTCAATCACATTCTACCTAATGTTTATCTGCTTTAACAACTATCTTCTCCGCTTCATAAAAGGGGGTACTCTCTAGCGCATTCAATGATTAAGATCAATTCTTGTTTTTTGCCCCACTATAGTATAATGAAAAAGTAAGGAGGAGTAAGGAAACTCAATTAAGCGAGTGTACTCTAATTTTATTGAAATCATTGTTAGTTAGCCCCAAGGAAACTTCATAATTAAGCAGGAAGAGATAGCCCTGCTTCAGGTTAATGATCCAATCATACTCGAGCATAAAGTGAGTCCCAATGAGCAGGTCATAAATAGTACTAGCTAAAGCCACAGCGGGTGCTGACAGGATAAGCTTTCTAAATTGGATGGGGAGAGAGGAGTACAAACCAATGGCGCAAGTGTTGTTGGGACCAGCAGTACTAAACTCTTGAGTATAGCCGAGGTCAGGGGCCAGCTTAATCTTTTTAATGAGTTTGGATGACACAACATTCACAGGTGATCCAGTGTCAAGGACAGCCGTGACCTGTACTCCATTAATGACATCTTCCATTTTTGTTAAGGTTCCACACAAGTTGGGGGAAAGAACTAGGTTCTCTTTAAGCCGGAGAGTGGAAGCTAGTCTTTTGGCAGTCTTATGATATATCTCCTGGATAAACTGCAGGGTGTGCACACTCTGGGTGGATCAGATTAGTGAGGCGATGAGCTAGTCAGCTTCACTAGCAGTGTCAAAAACTTCCAGAACACAGCACTAGAGGAAAAAAGTTTGGTGGGGTGTCCTAGCCATATCCACTCTCTTAGGGTCAACCTGTCAGGTACCTCCACTTCACCTGGGGCTCCTAAAACATAATGACCCATATATTTACAACCCAATTTAGATTCTTCACCAGAGGGGTTATCAATACATGTCTGGGAGTCCATAGAGTGTGAGGTAAGTTCAGTGCTTCCCTTAGGGCAAGATAGGTCCTGGGGTTGCACCTCCACTGTATTAACTTTTGGGGAGGTGTTGGAATTGTAATGGCTTTGACTTGGGCCTTAGAAGGGACAGGTTTGGGTTGCCTCAGAGCCATAGGTTTTGAGCGAGGTACAGATGGAGGAGATATTGATGGGGATAGAGGTAGAGCCTTAGTGGGACGTGACACTCAAGCACTTTAGAAGATTTCTATGAAGAAGGAGGGGAGAAAGGCAAAGTGATAGCTAAATTCGCCAGCTGAGCTTTGGAAGTGGAAGATGAAGGGGAGCGCTGCTTTGTCACTGCTAGTATATTCTGCATATACTCACATGGGTGAGGAGCATCTCGTGGTGGCAGCTTCTTGGGAGCAGATTTTATAGGGAAACAGCCATAGAAGAGGCTGGAGGTTTATAGGAGATTCTTGCGACAGAGCTCTTTGCATTTTATTATGTCCATAGAATTCAACCACTGCTAAAAGCCTCCTTGATATCCCGTATATTTTTGAAGGAACACTTGATGGAAGCGATATGCATCGCCAAAGAGGGATAAGGCGCCAATCCAGAAGAAGCAGCGGCAATAGAGTCATTGAGTTGGAGCATTTTTGCAAGCAGCAGAGGTTGGTCTTCATTATAGAACCAATCAACAAAAGTAGCAATTAACTTAATCCTTTTGTAGGCATAGGCACATAAAGGCCTGTTTTTGCCTTTTTAGACTCTTCATGGACCCAAATTCTTTGATGAGGGCTTCCTTCACCTCCGCCCAGTTGCTGAGGGTGACCATGTGTGGAACCATTATCTCCTGCACCACACGGCTCAAGCAGGGAAGGATGTGTTGGATTTTTTGCTGGTCAGTTGCCCCTTCCATAAATGATTCATAAACGAAGAGTAAGGAAGCAATAATGCCCTCACCTGAGGTGAACTTATCTTCTAGAGGGTTTTTTATAACCAGGCATTGATATGAGTGCTTCTCAAACCTTTTAAGGTGAGACAAAGCACTGGCTAGCTGTTGTTCCATAATTGCTAACCTAGGGTCAATTTTGGTGGGGAGTTTGTGAGGGTTAATTTCCACACCAACCTCCATTTTTTTTGTAAGAGTTTGGTGGTGTACATGGCCCCTGTAGTGAGCACCACTTGTTACTTTTAGGCTATTTTTGTGATCACTGGCGCGTTTTGAACCTAAATTCCAACAATAATTTACAGGAGAAGTAGTACTCTCTACTGATGAAGTAATTGATTGGGGGACTTTGCAGATTACTTATATAGAAATAATAAAGCACTAAATAATTAAAAAGTCGGATTATTTTGTGATTTTTATTAAGCAGCGAGGAGTCAAAAGCAAACCCTCTCAATATCTTGTCACTTAGTATTTAAACTATATTGAGGTTCAAAAAGAAATTAATGCAAAATTTGGATTAGGCTAAGAACAGCCAAAGTAGGGAATATTAAGTTTCAGCCTATCAAAGCTCTTGAGACTCTTATTGCCTAGATGGGACGGCCAATGGAAGGTGGTTGCAGGTAGGATCATTCCGTTAGGAAAGGTGTTTGATATATATTAACCAATCATCATGAGGGAATTTATACACCTGATGAGGCCCTCTATGAGGCTATAAAAGGGGGTGGTCTCCGCATAGGTGGTTCAGTTAAAGTGTTAATGGAATGGGGAGGAACCTTATATGGACTCCCCTGATTCCGCCACATGGTTGGTGCAATCCAGCTACTAAACTCCTGCTATTTGGATGAGAAACATTAATAAAAGTATTGCCCTGATTTAAGGGGTTCCACTGAGAATCAGCATGGGTCTTTTGGCGATTTCATCCTTATTAAGAACCAAAGCATTCATATTACAAATTAGGACTTGTTTTATTTAACTGAGGTAAGCCAACCAGGGGACGAACATTACCAAAACTCAAAAAGCTAACAAATAAATCCTCACCAAACAAAATGAACAAACCGCTTAAAATGAGCGGATGAAACACAAAACGCAAACAAAACCAACCAGGTGTAAAAGCGGGTACTGTTATCACTTCATGGTGGAGGGGGAGGGAGTATCAGAGGGCTCATCCTTAGCCTCTACTTCACCCCAAATCAGGGCACGGGCTACGGCAGAGAACAGGGGCTTCAGGGAATCAGCAGGATGCAGAGATAAATTTCTGGTGATTGGGGTGGCAGGAAGACAGTGGTCGAATATAAGAGATCTTATGTAACTGGCCAAAGCTGTTTCAGCTTTCATGGGTGCATCAGGGAGCTTTATAAACGTGGTGATACTGGTGCAGGTAATCTTGGATTGGGATTTCACACTACCACTGCCACGTGATGGATAACATCATTGGCGGCTTTGTGAAATTCAATCAACATATTCTTTTGGAGCGTATTGGCGGTGGAGGGGATAATGGGAGGAGGAATTCCTCCTGCGAGCATTGCCACTGATTTGGCAGCAGCTTTGCGGAGAAGATGACAATCTGGCTTAACGTTGCTTCAACAGCCAGCTGATGGTCACCGCATAATGGTTTGGCGTTTTTCTGGGGGCGTATAAATGAGGTGGTAGTGTAACGTCGTGGTCAGTAAACACAAACTGCTTGAGTTGGATAGTGCAGTCTTAAATATTATTCCTGGATTCAATAATTTTAGCCAATAGATCCCAAGGATTTTGGTTGAATTTAATTGGGAATCGGCATATTCCTAAGGTTTTATTGGTTAATTGGAGGACTCATGGGAGTGAACTGGGGTCCAATCCTGTGCTTGATTGGAGGGAGCGTTTGTGGCACTGGGGCGAGGAGGAGGCTGATTGGTGGCTGCATGCGCAGCTGCAGCAACAGGATTTGGGGGAGGGGGAGGTAGAATCGTACCACATACTAAAGCTGGTAAGGGGTGGGCAGCAGATTGGAAGCTGGCGAATGAAAATTCAGAGCTAGTGAAAGCAGCTAGGGATGGGCGCTTGCACTTTGAGTAGTAAAACTTGAGACAGGACGGACAGATTGTCCACCTGCCCTTGATGCGGCCCCAAAACGGATGGTCAGGGGCAGAGGGGATGACAGTGCGAGGGGAAATTGACGAGGCAATTTTATTAGATTCAGGGCTGATTGTGGCATACTCTCAAGGCCTAGAGAGGCGTGTGGCCCCATTTGGGACCACAAACTGTAGAATGGGGTTGGAGCTATAGGCTGCCAAACCTTCCATCAGCTCCTGGAGGAGCACCTCAGGGGGAAGGTGGGTGAGCAAACCAGTGGACTGAACTAACAAAGTGATATCCACTGGGAGCTAGGTCCAGATTTTGGGGAGAGGGGTACCCTGGAAAAACAGGGGCACAGTTGCCGCAGTGGTGGCGTCAGCTTCACAGGTGAAGCCAAGATCAAAATACCCTTTATAGGGGTGGAAGTCAATAAAACTGGTGGGTGTCATCACTGCCTGAGCCATTTTGATAATGGCTTGGTTGTGGTAAGGGAAAGGTTTCCCATAATCGACCTTAAGGCCAAAATGCACGTTGCTCCAGGGGTGCACCAGGAGGCAATGAGGCACCACGTGGGTATGAGCGAGGTGAGTGTCAAGATCCTTGGGAGGAATGAATTATTCCACGAGTTTGGTATGACTGGGCAATCCATTCCAAGAGCGTTTTCCTTCCAGATGGAAAATGGTAGGGGGAGTTTTGCCGCTGCCCCACACTGGAGCAGCCGGTGGAGAATCTAAGGACATCAGAGTGAAACTATGGTGGGTGATCAAAATTTACTTTCTTTGTTTTCCTAGTAATTTGATCAGAAGTTACGCCTAGTGAAAAGAGAGTTACAAATTAAGACTTGTAACTGTCTGAAAACTCTAACAACTCTACAAGGTGCCCGCCTTCTAACAGATTTAATGAGGAGGTGGTACAGCTCCAAGATCCCATTAACAGCTTGACAAATGGTAAGAATGCATACACATCAAGTTAAGTATCTCAGCCATAATACTCTGGTATAAGTTCCTTTGCAATCACTTTAAGGACTATGTTGATGTCAACTGCTTCCTGGACAAAAACTTGAAGATCTCCTAGGACAATGGCAACAGTCTGGAACCAAACACTGTGACTGCATAAACCAAAAATTATTGAAATAGTTTTAATGCATCAGAAGAACTAAAACTCAACATTATTCTTGTCACTCGACCTTCATGAACTGACCATGCTATCAAAGTCTGTTGCCAATAGGACACCTATCCAAATGATAGCCTAAAAAACAAAATTTCAGAAATCCCAATGTCACAAAATCGACCATGGGCTCCACTAGTGTGCCAAGCCAACCAGTATGAAGACTGGTGGCCCTTTGCTGTAATGCCTTCATTGGCGTACCAACCCTTACAAGTCCTGCATTCACCTACCAACTAACCACCAACGGCTTCGCCTTTAGCCCCAGGTGTCCTTGGTGTGCGCCTGGCAAGTCCTTCCCCCTTCCTGGATAGCTCAGGCACTTCTGCGCCGCACCACCCTTGCTACCTTTCACCAAGCCCATCTGGGCATGCCCCAGCAAGTCCATCCCCCTTCTTGGGCAGTTATGGCAACTCCTGCACTGCACCCCACAAGGTTGGCGGCCAGTCAGTGCATCCTCTGTGTCATGAAAACAGCAGAAGAAATTTAGACCAGACTGCCTAACAGGATGCGTGAGCATCCAGAAAGCAATCCAGAATGCCAGAGGCATTGATAACCGTACAACTTGATATGGAGCTGGGAAATAGGATACCACAAAATGGTGGCAGAATGTCAGGGTTAGGAGTATCCCAACGGCAAACCACACTGAATAGACTTCAGACCCAGGGGTTCTGGTAACAGGGGTGAAAAATACTGGGATAGTTTCTGCGAGATTCTTGGTTGTTAAAACCATTTTGTTGGGGGTGGTAGAGAGGCGCATTTTCTCTTGTAGTTGGCAGACATAGGGCCATAAGATCCCTGTATATTGCTGCTGGAAGGTCATGAGAACAGGTTTATAGAGCCAAAAATTTCGGACTTGTTGAGTCCAATTGGCAATGGAGGGAACTATGGTAGCCAAAAGAATTGGTAAGGCCCACCCAGAGTGTGGAGCGGCGGACCACCAGGGAAATGCCATATAGAAGGTGGCTGAAAGGAAGGAGATAAAAATTTGGGGTTTTTAATAAAATTTTTATTTGGAAAATAAAGTAAGAAAATCGACCAACAATCTTCTCAGTGCCTTGCAACTGATTAAATAGTGGTCAATTGGGTAGTGATAAGGCGTGGTCAGGATCCACAAATTTGACCTAATCGGCAAATTGGTTGATGGTGGGGGGGGTTTATTCTTTTGGAACTGACATCGCAAATTTGGCGGTGGGCTGAGTCTCTGTCAGTTCGACCTCAAATGTCTGGACTAGGGGTCAATTACGTTTCCAACAGTTAGCATGACGGCGTTTGGCCTGATAAGCGACGGGAATCCCCCAAGGCCATCCCATATAGGGATGGGACCATTTGGTTGGGAACGGGTTTGGAATGGCCAACCTGCCCGCACTCATTCATTTAACCATTTGTTCAATTGATAGTCACTCATCAGGCGCAACACCCAAATTACTATCAGAGGGCTTCAAACTCTCATCGATGTCATTAAATATTTGTTCTACTGATTTCAGGATCAAATTGGAACCATCAGGCGATCCGGCTGATATCTCATTCTTCATACTTTTACAGTTATTCAAATTTTGGCCATCAGCCCAATTGCCGCCTGAATTAGATCTGACCAATTTCAGTTCAATAATCTCAGCACAGATTTCACTAATTCCCCGCAACAGTTCTGCTGAGGTGAGTGGGGGAATCGGGGGTGGGATACAAAGTGGATGGGCTATCACCCATCACTCATCAACTACGTGGGTGAGATCACCCTGGGTGATGAGGGGTACTGCCATCCTCTTCAGTGTTTTCTTATTTGGGAATGTAAAGAAAGCTCGATCAAGAGCCAAAGGACACTCCCCAAGACTTACACTCTAGTATCCAGCTGGCCAGGTTCCCACTGGTTTCTCATAAGGAGAAAATGGAAGCTGGCAGCGCCGGCCACTCCAGGTGTGATCATCCGCACCTATTGAGGATCCCC